>PVJI01006062.1:0-90187 GCA_004026765.1 Micronycteris hirsuta | reverse complement strand
CTTTGCTATAAGGTCACGGACCTGTTTAATACTAACCAAGCACTGTGCAGGTTTCTAGATTATTTTCATTATAAAATATCACTCATCCTTTTCTCTTTTGGGTTCAATACTGTGTCATAGACTTTTACAACTAGAAGGATCCATATTGTTAATCTAGTGGAAACTTTTTCACTTCAGGGATGATGGAATAACCCTCAGGGTGCCCAATGAGCATACCATCTCACAGTCCCCTGGCCAGAAACTGCCCTGTGGCCCCTCCCCCAGACTGTTCCTAAGGTACCCATGGGAGGGGAGAGGTGAGGCCATGGTGTGCCCTGGGGCCCCTACTCCCCTCTGGAGCATAAGAGTGATTGACAGTTCCCACGGGCGCCGGGGCAGTGATTCACAGCACCGGTTAGGCTCCGGCCCTTGCAGAGGTGGTCCCGGGAGAACCCAGCGCTCTCCACTGGGCGCTGTGCATGCCTAAGAGAGCACACATTCGTGACTGCTGGGGACAGCTGAGCTAAACCTGAGTAAACCCGATGAAATAAGGAAAACACAGAGATAACAACAATCACGGTCTCCTACATGGCCAATGTAAACATTGTACCGACTACACCTGGACAGCAATCTTCTACTGGTGCACCACGGGAGTGTTCAAAGGTGCGATGCCAGACTGTTTGGTCAGGGCACTGACCTCTTTCCTCTTAGACTGTCAAATAAAAAATGACAACAGCCAACACAACAATTGCTGTCTGGTGTGAATGAATCGAAGCTGTATCTATTTTTTTGTCAGATCAGCAAAGATGTATTTTTTCGTGTGCTATAGAATGTAGTAATTAGTTTATGCGTACTATGAGGTGAAAAAGGTTGAAAATCACCGCACCAAGGGATGATTTTCAACTCTGGAAAGACAGGCAGGTTTCTTTTATGGGCATTAGGGAGAAATCTGAGATGGGACCTGGAAATGTTACTTTTAAACACAAACCAAGAAACCACATTGTATAAAATTCACATAGTTATAGGGGATTAAACACCAAACCTAATTACATGCGGGGTGTGTGTATGCACAATGAGAAAGAGAGAAAGGAGAGAGAGAGAGAGAGAGAGGGAGGAAGGGGATAAGAGGTTCTGAATTTTTCCTATTGTAATATTCACTTTTCTGAGGTGGCAGAGAATTCCATTATTTAGGAAATTCCAACAGGAACTTGAAGGCTCACATAGAGTCGGCAATGGCTATATTTTTAAGGGTCTCATGTGAAATCTTACTTCCTTGACTCTAAATTCATCCGTTTCGTGAAACTGCAAAGAGAAACTGATAAGGCTGGTGTTTTAGTTGATGGCCCAGAAAACAACGGCTCCTAAATCACATTTCTTCTTGTGGCTACACAGACTTTAGAAAACAGAGCTTCGATTGTTTTTACAGTGCCGCATGGCTTCATAAAGCCATCATCAGCACTTGCCTGTTGAGTTAAACCTCAGCTGTATCTGGCACTCTGGTCATCTACAGATGGATTTCCTAGTCTCAGGCCTCATTAGTCCCACAGTATGCTCCAGCTATTCCATCCAAACCCCCCCTCCAGTTCAGGGATCCCTCCTCACTTTGCCAATAGCATGCTCATCCCACTGGAACTGGTGTGTGTTTCTCTTCACCATTAAATTAGATTGTCCTGCTTTTAAAGCCTTCTCCTGAAACTGATTTCTTGTGGAAAGTCTTCAGAGAAGCAAACTAAAGCCAAAGTAATCCTTATTTAACTATTTTCATTTGATTAAAAAATATATTTTTTCCTAGTAGGTTTTCCAGTTCTCACCAGAAGTCTTCCCCCCCTTCAAAATCCATATTTTTAAAAAGTCAAATATTACTACAGGTCTTATAATGGAAGCAGCCATCTCTTACTCAGCTCTTCCCCAGCCCTGAGTTCAGCCCCAGCTATCTATCCTTTAGTAAGTCAGCAACCTGTCCTCTTCTCCCTCGTCTTTATCGCGCAATGCAAAGTCACACATCGTTCCTACATCCGGGTAAGTCCACACTCAGGTTTGATAATATTATGGCAATGAGGTATCATTCCTACTTGAATCGTAATATTGCACTTCATTTCACATGCAGCACTTTTTAAAAATTTAAATCCTGCCCCCTTTTCTTTGGCTTAATTTTCTAACGCACTGACCACCATTTCATCTTTTCAGCACAGAAGGGGTGCTAGAAAATCTCAATACTGTTCTCCCCTGTGCCAAAAACACCACGTAAGTGATTACTTCTCTTTCTCTCCTTTTCTGCAGCGAGCCCTCCAGCAGCCATCTGCTTGTTTCATCCGAACAGGCTGCTGCTTGGGCTTGTTGGACAGCTGTCCTTGGCCTCTACCGATGGGCTCCCCAGCTATTGAATTCTAGTTGCTCCTGAGAAAGAATGTACCACAGATAAAATTGAATTTCTAAAATTTTCTGAAGCTATTCATACATTTGATTGAAGGCCTGGCCATGTACAGAATTCTAGGTAGTAAAGAATTTCTTTTTAGAATTTTGAAAGCATTGCTCCATTGCTTTATAACTTTAGTGTTGCTGTTGGGAAATTTGATATGTTTGTCGCCCTCCCTCTGTCCCCCGCCCTTTTTTGGTCTCTCTAGAGGTTTTATAAAAGTCAGTATAGTGTAGTGTTGAAGGGTATAGTAAAATCTGGAGCCAGACAGCCTGAATTTAAAATCTGACTCTGCAGCCTACTAGCTGTTCCTTAACCACTCACTCCCTTACATACCTCACCTATGAACAGGGCTTATAAGATGCTACTACTTCCCTTAAGAGTCTCTGAGACTAAATGTGCTAAAAGTAAGTGTGCTGTATATAAGTAGAGCTATGATGATAATGATGAATATTTTAAGATATTTTTATTTCTGGTTTTCTGAAGTTTTTATGGCTTAGTGTAAATGTTGGAAACTCAGCAGTCCCTTCAATATGGAAATTCACATTTTCCAATTCTAGACCATCTAATATTATTTCTATAATATTTTCTTGTCCATCCCTCCTCCCACCCCATGTTCTTTTTGGAACTTCTTTTGTTTGTATATTGGACGTGTTAAATTGAGCCTATAATTTTTCTAAATTTTCTATTTCCCATCTTCGTATTTTTGTTTTTCCTTCTGAGAGAATTCCTTGACTTAGCTTCCAGTACTGCTGTTCAATCTATTCAATTTTTATTTCTGAAAATCACTTTTTTAATTTCTGATAGCCCTGCCTGGATTTTTTTTTTTTTTTGGTATAATATCCTATTCTTTTTTTCATGGATACATATTCTTCTCTTATTGCTCTCATCATCTTAGAGATTATTATTTACATTTTGCTTCCCTCATTTTCTGTTGCTCCCCAAACTACAACCTTATTTTTGTTTTGTTCTTTATCTTTTCTCATGTGGAAGTGTCTGTGCAATGGTTGGTGATCCTCGGTTGTTATCCTATAAAACTGAGACAGTGATTGGAGGCTCTGCATGAAAGGGCGGGGCCTATGACTGACAGGCCTCACTGTTGGGTGCGTCATCAAGCATCAGTACAGTAAGTCCTCAAGTAGCCTTGCCCATGTTTTTTGGAAGCTGCGACTCTAAAGGAAACGATGTATAAGGAAACCAATTTGACTCTAGGCTAATTGATAAAAACAAGAGTTAAGTTCCTAAGACAAATTTGTAGTCACAGAAACATCACCACATTTCTTAATAAAGACCCAAAATACTTCTAATATTAAACACTGAAATAAACATGAGCTATACATACATTTAAGACAGATGAACAAAAACAAGTAAGAAATGATTTTCCATCCCACTAATTCCAAGTCAGCGTTGCAGTGGCTGGAGCCTGTCCTGGCAGCTCAGGGAGCAAAGTGGGACCCACCCTGGACAGGAGGCTCTTCCACTGTCAGGCCACTCACACCCTCACTTGGGGACAATGGAGAAAAGCCCATTCACCACACATGCACGTCTTTGAGATACGGGAGGAAACTGGAAGACCTGGAGAAAAGCCACACAGACCTGGGAAGAATGTGCAAACCCCATACACACAGTGGCTCTTGCTCGGAACGGATTTTTTTTCCTCATCAACATTTCAGTGAAAGGACACTGAATGAAACCATGTTATTGGAGGACACGCTAGGCCTATTCTTTCAGGCCATGCACCTTCCTCAGTTGCTGTAGTAACAGGTACCTTACACTCCTTCTCTTTAGAAGCCCCTCCACAGTTACTTTGGCTTCAGCTCTCTTGGATCTGACAAGTCAGATACTTCTCTTTTTCATTTTCAAAAAAACATATTGACATTATTTGTTATTGTCTGCATCCTGTTTTATTTGTAGGTTTATACCATTTTTATTCTTTTACTGTCGTTTAAGTGAGGTTTCATGTGGAAGATATTAAATGAACATGTTCAGTTCTGCTTAATCCTTCACTCAGATTTTCTATACATCTCTAACGGCTGATTATTTTTTATTGTTTACCTTCTTTTCTCTTACACTAGAAGGCTCTTGTAATAATCTAACCTTCTAGTGAAGTTCAGAAAGAAACAATATCTTACTAGCCTGCAAACCCTTTACTAGTCCTTCAAATATTTCTTCAAAAGTTTCATATGATGTGGACAGTAGAGATAAAATGTATTCTCAGCATCCTATTTATTCCACATTTTAAATCCAACTCTGCTAATCCATATACTAATTTATCAACCTAATTTCTTTTCACCGCCTGGCCTATCCATTTTGCTTGCACCACCTGGTTGATACACACCCGATTCAATGATGTGCCCAGAAGAGGACAAAATCAATAACGATGCTTGAAGTGTGACATACATACAATCACGTTACTTTTGTCCTAATCAAACAAAATTCATCTAACGGAGTTTTAAATATATTCTCCTGTGTAGGAAAATAGGACCTTTCAGAGAAACATTTTTGCTTAGGCAGGTAGTAAGCATTGCAGATTGCAAAGTAACGGGAGTTGCGAAGGTAATTCACTAGTGAATGGTGTGAGTTTGCTAGGGCTGCCAGAACAAAATTCCACAGACTAGGTGGCTCCAACCACAGACATTTATAGTCTAGCAGTTCTGGAGGCTGGAAGTCCAAGATCAAGGTGTCGGCGGGTTTGGTTTCTTTTGACCCTCTCTCCTTGACTTGCAGATGGCCACCTTCTCACGATGTCCTCATACGCCCTTTCCTCTGTGTGCTGACACACCCTTCTGTGTGTCCACAGTTCTCCTTCCTATAGGGACACTGGTCAGGCTGCATGAGGGCCACTGGAACAGCCTCGTTTTAACTTAAGTATCTCTTCCAAGGCCCTTTCTCCAAATAGAGTCACATTCTGAGGAACTGGGGGGACGAGGGCTTCAACATATGAATTTGGGGGGACACTCTCAGCCTCTAACACTTATGCAGATTCAGTTTAGAACTAGCTCCATCAAAGAAAGAAAACAGCAGATGGAAGGGGATCAGAAATAAATTCACATCAACACAGGAATAAGTAAGAAGAATTTTATAGGCACAAAATAAAATATAGTTGGGGAAAAAGGCAGAAAGAGCTATGCTTTTTAACATGTGAACAAAAGACACGTATATTAATCTTAGAACTCAGATCAACATATACAAGATTAGGTTAGGGCATTAAGAAAACACAGACATTGGCGTTTCAAAAGTCCCAGAGATATGTATGTACCTTGAAAAGTTCTGACTCTAAATTAAGAACATGCATGAGGTAAAAGACTATTCTAGGTGAAGTTTATGCATTAAATGGAAATCAGAAGGAATTGATAGCAATGGCGCCTTAGTACAATGTATACCACATTTTACTTAATTGTCTGAGAATGTGCTTGTTATTTTAGGAATTATATCTGATATTTTTAGAGATAAAAGCAGCTTACTTAAATCTTAGCCAAAACATGCCTATAGTTTACACTATGATGATAAGACAGGGTAGCAGTATGCTCTGCCTTAGAAAGGATACCTGGGGCTGGCAGGCGTCTCCCGAGTGCTGAGCTGAAGTTAGCAGATCAGAGCAAATACAATAGTGTGTCTAATGCCCTCACAGCAAATTCTCTTTGCAATAATTTTTAATAACATCTCTTAGGAGATTAGTGGCATTAAAGGAGCAATCTCTTGCTGGTCCTAATGTATTTTAATCAGATTTCCTGCTTTTCAAGTTGGTAAAGAAAAACATCTGACATTTCTTATTATGCAAACAGAGAGCAACCAAATGGAAAAGCAAAGGCTATTTATTCAGAACTTGCCAGAGCAAGGGAGTCAGCCACCATCACCTGTGTTTTGGCAGACAAGAAGAAATGCTTTATAGAGAAATGATTCCGAAGCACCCGTGTTTGGAGGCAGAGACAAGGGCAGCTGTGGGTGTGCTTACCGGAAGTGGCATCTTATGTGATAAGCGGACTGGGCTTTCTCTGGTTGGTCCTATGCTGGAAGTAGGAATAAAAATTAGGGAAGCTGTCAGTTACTAGTCAAGTCCTGGACAATTTGGGGACACGTAAGTTATTGTTTAGCTTCCCAGATTGTCACCAGAGAGCAATGTGGCTTCCTGCAAATCTGACTCACAGCAAGCTGGCTTCTGGGGTATTTACTGGAGATGACGGGTTGGTTTCCCGAGCTATTCAGTGCAGGTTGTGGGTCAAGGTTCTATTTTTATGTATGGTTTGGCCATTGTCTGTTTGTTATTCAGGTCTCTCATTATCCTTTCTGAAGGAAAAAGATAACAAGGCACCTAACACTGGGGCAAGACGAGAGTCTGGAGAACAGAGTTTCTTTTTCTAGGAGAAAGAGGAAAAGATAGTCCAGGCTGGCAGGAGAAACATCCAACCTGAGATTCTAGGACTCAGAGAGCAAAGGACCAACAGTCCTCAGAACACAGCCCAGACTCAGGGACAGCAGCCAACATTCTCAGTCAAAGGAAGGTAAAAGGCGAGACCCAGGGTCCCTGCATGGCTCTACCTACTGAGAATAGTGTGCTTGCTGAGCTCTATCCTGAGGGAGCCACAGAGCTATGTGAAACACCCCCTAAGTCCCTAACCTCAAGGGGCTAAAAGTCTGTCAGGGAAACACTTTCTGTGTATACATGAAACAAATCACAGATAATCAAATAAGCAAATTATCTATAATGTACATGTGCACATGTTCAGGTAAGGCATCAATCTGTGTTTCTGTGCAGCGAGCCACCGATCCTGACTTACTCAGCCAAACATTTGGAACTGCAGACAGGTTGGCAGGACCAATCTACAGGTCCCATTTGCAATTATTGTAAAATATCAAGCACTGTCCTGTGAGTTCCCAAAGAGAGCCATGGATAAAGTCAATTTTTAGACACTTTTTTTTTCACATTCACAAATACTAAAAACTCATTAACTTCATTCACATTGAGAGAGAAAACCATCTTTTAGTTTGAAATAATTCAAAGAACAAAATATTTTATCCTTTTGCTGCTGCAAAAACTGGCATCACATGTAGCCCTGTCCTATAACCTTAACAGAGGATTGAGTCTTATTAAGGACTCATGTTTAAACATGCAGGAACACCTGTAATGGTGGGTTTTTGTTATATTTTTAGTTTTGCTTTTGAGCCTTATCGAAAGCTTGAAGGACAACAAAATGGTGGTAATTATTTTATACTTTGAGATAAAGAAAATGAGGCTTTCATGGGTGAAATGACTTATCCAAGGTGTCAGAGTGGAAAACAAAATGAATCTGCTTCTAATTACGGACCACCTTTAAAAGAGTTCACCTTTAAATGACAAAACCAGCAGATTCCCTGAGTTCTCTGAACTCTCCGGTTATTTTGGTCATTTGCAATGACAGTATCATTGGAATCCAAACCATTTAGAGCTTGATTTACAAAAATAGGATTAAACTATTATGCTAATCTTAAAGAACTGCTTCCAGCACTTCCTTATACTTACCACTTTTCTATAAAATTGCTAATCCTCTTATTTTACAGCTTAATTTTTGCTTCTTTCTCAATCTATTTCATTTCAAAAGCAGTTCAGGGAAAACATTCAAATATTTAATCACACAGTTTGAAATGTCAAACTATTAATGTTATTAATGTATGTCTTTTTTATTTTTTGTCCAGGTGTCATTATTCATACACAATGGATTTCTTTTTTTTTAATATATTTTATTGATTTTGCTTTCAGAGTTGTCCCAATGTTTCCCCCTTTGCTCCTCTCCACCCGGTGCCCCCATTCCCTCCAGAAATCCCCCCTTAGTTTACGTCTATGGGTCATGCATATAAGTTCTTTGTCTACTCCATTTCCTATACTGTTTGTTCTTAACATGCCCCTATATTGTACCTACCAATTATGCTTCTTAATCCCAGTACCTTTTCCTCCATTCTCCTCCTTCCCCCTCCCCACTGATAACCCTCCAGAAAATTTCCATGTCTGTGATTGTGTTCCTGTTCTGCTTGTTTGTTTAGTTTGTTTTTTAGATTCAGTTGTTGATAGTTATGCATTTGTTGCCATTTTAATGTTCATAGTTTTGATCTTTTTCTTATACAGTTCTCTTTAACATTTCATATAATAATGGCTTGGTGATGATGAACTCCTTTAATTTTACCTTGTCTGGGAAGCACATTATCTGCCCTTCCATTCTAAATGATAGCTTTGCTGGATGGAGTAATCTAGGTTGTAAATCCTTGCTTGTCATCACTTTGAATACTTCTTGCCAGTCCCTTCTAGCCCACAAATCAGCTGACAGCCTTAGGGGAACTCCTTTGTAGGTAACTCTCTGCTTTTTTCTTGCTGCTTTTAAGATTCTGTCTTTATTTCAACCTTTAGCATTTTAATTATGATGTGTCTTGGTGTAGTCCTCTTTGGGTCTAACTTGTTTGGGGCTCTCTGTGCTTCCTGGACTTGAATGTTTATTTCCTTCACCAAATTAGGAAAGTTTCTTCCATTATTTTTTCAAATAAGTTTTCAATTTCTTGCTCTTCCTCTTCTTCTGACACCCTTATGATGCTGATGTTGGTGTGTGTGGAGATGTCCCAGAGACTCCTTATTCTATTGTTTTTTGAGTTCTTTTTTTTCTTCTTGCTGTTCTGATTGAATGCTTTTTTCCTTATGTTCCAAATTGTTGATCTGAATCTCGGCTTCATTCTCTCCACTGTTGGTTCCCTGTGAATTTTTCTTTATTTCACTTGATGCAACCTTCATTTCTGCCTGGGTCTCTTTTATGCTGTTGCAGTGCCCAATGATTTCTTTGAGCATCCTGATAACCATTGCTTTGAACTCTGCATCTGATAGGTCCCTTATCTCCACTTCATTTAGTTCTTTCTCTGGAGTTTTGTTCTGTTCTTTCATCTGGGCCATGTTTCTTTGTCTCCTCAATTTGGCAGCCTCCCTCTGTTTCTTTCTGCATATTCTGTGGAGCTGCTTTGACTCCCTGTCTTAGTAGCATGGCCTACTGTAGAAAAGGCACCCATCTGGGTGAATGTGGCTTCTTTAAATCCTTGGTTGTCAGACTTCCATACAGTTTGATTTTCTGACAAATCTGGGCAATGTTTGTTCTGTAGTTTAGTTGTCATTTTTGCTGTAGTTGTGCATGGAGGCAAAGCGTGTTTACCTAAGCCTTCATTTTGGCCAGAGGTCTCTTAATCTGTATAGAGCCTAAGTGATGTGTTCTTTCCCCAAGGTCTGTGAGCTCTCAAGCTATCTTCTAGCTGAAAATTTTCACTAATTTCTAATGAAATTTAGCACTTTCCTGCCTGCAGCCAGCTGAGTGGTCCAAGTGGCAGCCCGTGGCATGTGTGGTGCCACAGTAAAATTGCCACAATGGATTTCTTACTTAATAAAAGTCATTCTGAAGGAAAATGACAGTCATCATATGATTCTAATCAATCATTTTCAAGTACTGTGTCACACCATTGGTAAAATATTACTGGGCAATCCCCCATCTGTGATAAAACTAAAATATGAGGAAAGGAAAACTTATCTCTGACACGATTTGTTTGTATCAGAGCAGCTGCTCTGAAACACTCAGAGGATGCAAGAGTTTTTCTTTTACCCAATGATGAATGGAGAAAAGAGTCAGGTAGCAGGAAAAACAAATACAAAAGAGATGTTTTAAACAATGGTTTTCCGATGCTCTTGGCTGTTGCATTTTCCATGTCAGCACTTGACTTTCTGTGCCTGCATGTTTATATCGAATTTCACCTGGGAATACGGTGGATCCAAAAATAATCTCTGGTCACTTTCAGTCTGTTCCATGTCTCCATGCCTGTGGTTCTATTTTGTTTGCTGTTTTATTTTGTTAGAGGGGAGGGGGGCGGGCAATAATGGTGGAAAGAAGAGGAAGAGACTAGATGAAGAACATGTATGAATGATCCAGAGACATGGACAACAGTGTGGGGGTTGACTGTGGGAGTGGGGGCTGGGATGGGTGGAGGAAGGCAAAGGGGGGAAAATGGGACAACTGCAATAGACTAACAATAAAAAAATGATTAAAACATAATCTCAAAAAAGGAAAAGCAAAATTCTTAAGGTATGGTGGCCTTTCTCTCTCTAGAAAAGATTTCTTTTCTCTTTTCTATTTCTATCTTGCAAATACTTTAATCCATTTTTGTCTCAATTTCTACATTAAATACCCCCAAGGCGCTTAGGGCTTTGATATTTGTGATTTGAGCAACAACCTACTCAATTTTAATGAGAATATGCCTAAAAGAGAAAACCCAACTCGAATATTTTTCTCTAAATTTTCTCTAAATTTTTTCTGTTGAGTTGCATAGCCTTTTAACACCCTCAGTGCACAGAGTCGCCAAATTGCAAACTACCCAAGGGGGAACAATGACAATTCAACAAAGGGGAAAAACACAGATGATGAATTTTACTGAACATTATCTCACGCCTTCAAGAAAATTGCACTCTACATCTCCCTGGAACACACAATGAGGATAATTTAAATGAAAATGTACTACCCATGGTAGTTAACTGTCACATAAAAGGCAGAGTCTGGGTAATAATCCTAAAAGGATTTTGGCCAAACACTGCAGCTACCAGATTTAGGATTCCACTTTAAGATGTTAATGCCTGAGTGATGATCCATGATTCATAATATTCAAATCTGTCATTTGAAAATGGAGAAAAATCTTCATGTGCAGTGTTTGTCAATTAAATGGTCATGGACTCTGGGTGCCTAACATAGAAGGCTCTCTCTCTCTCTTGTCATAGTCATTACTGACAAGTGGTTGATCACTTTAAGATGACTTTTTAAAAAAAGTCAAAAACAGATACAATATTAACATTTCTGCAGTAAAGGCAGTCAGCAAAGTAAAGGTAACTTTACAATCACAAAGCACTGAGTTCTAACACATGGTGTCCCACACTGTCGGATTCCATGCTTCTGAGAACCCTGTGATTAACTTCCAAGCCTTGCTTTCCTTTTGAAATAAAGCAGAGCTTATGACAGGCAGGGCTGAAACAAACAAGTCCAGGGAAATAGAATTCTGAAAAAGGAGAAGAACACGAGACACAAGGGCAGAGGTTATTAACTTAGTAACTCTGAGGGAGGGCATAGTGGGATACCAGTGAGGGTATGGACTTTGAGGGCACCGAGACCTCAGTTCAAATCCGAGTCCTGTCACATTAAATATGGGACCTTGGGCAAATTTATTAATTTCACTAATCCTTACTTTGCTAACATAGAAGTGGGCACAGTAATGCCTATCTTGCAGACCTGTACAGATTGAAAGTATTACACACAGAAGTTTTCAGCACATGGACTGCAAACAGGAGGTATGTGATATATAACTGTTTTATTATTTGAATACTATAAAATACTTCAAAATTGGGTTTCCAAAATATTTTTTAGAAACTAGAAAATATTTTCCTATTAAAACAAGGTAATAATAAATTAAATGAACAACCATGCAGAAAATACTATCTCCATAGGCGCTTTGTGGACAATGAAATTGAAACACACGGATGCATTGCCCGATATGAAGCAACCAGGAAGGGATGGACCAAAACCCGAAACCCAGCCACGTGGCTGTGGAGACTTACTGATGATTAGAATTTCATCAACCTCCAGAAACCTGTTGATTTTTAACATGCTTGAACTATAATATATCTATAGCTAGACAGCTATACCTCTATATATCAGTTTTCCATTTTTAACAGATTTATTGAGATATATTTTACATGCCATAAAATTCACTCAGGTAACTTTTATACTTCATTGGTTTTTGGTACATTCACAGAATTGTGCAACCATCAACACCATTTAATTTTAGAACATTTTCATCCCAACAAAAAGTAACTCCTTACACAGTAGTGATCACCCCTCCACACCCCATCTGCTCAGACCCTGGTCATCATTAGTCTGCTTCTGTCTCAGTGAACTTGCCTCATCTGGACAGTTCATACGAACAGAATTATGTAACATGTGGCCTTGGGGTATGGCTTCTTTCACTGAGCATGTTTTCAAGGTTCATCCACGTTGTACTGTGTCTCAGCACTTCATTTTTTAAATTGCCATTGTGTACATACAACACATTTTGTTCATTCACTCATTCATCATTTCGATAGACATCTGGTTGTTCCCACTTTTTTGCTTTTATGAATACTTCTACTATGAACATTCCTGTACACGTTTTTGTATGAACATACGTCTTCATTTCTCTTGAATGTACACCTACAAGTAGAATTGCTGGGCCATGTGGTAACTCTATGTTTAACTGCCAAACTATTTCCCAGAGTGGCTGCACGACTTTACATCCCCACCAGCAATGGTTGAGGCTTCCAATTGCTCCACATACTTGGCAACACTTACTAATGTTCATCTTTTTTCTTATAGCCATCCTAGTGAGTGCTGAGTGGAATCGCACTGTGGTTCTGATTTGCATTTCCCTAATGATGAATGATGTTGAGCCTCTTTCTATGCGCTTCTTGGCCCTTCATATATCTTCTTTGAATAAATGACTATTCCAATCCTTCTCCCATTTTTAAATTGGGTGATTTGTCTCTACATAATTGAGTTATCAGAATTCTTTTTATATTCTAGATACAAGTCTCCTGTCAGATACATGACTTGCAAATATTACCTCTCATTCTGTGAGTTTTTTTTTTCTTTTTACTTTATTGACCAGGTCCTTTAAAGCACAAAAGTTTAAGTTTTGATGGAATTCAGTTTATCTATCTTGTCTTTTGTCCCTTGGAATTTCAGTGTCATAGTAAAAAACAAAAACTACCTAACTCCATGTTAAGATGAGTTACTTCTATGTTTTCTTGTAAGCGTTTTATAGTTTATGTCTTCCATTCAGGTTCACTTCCCTCCCAAGTTCTTCTTCTTTTATTTTTATAGTACAAGGTAACTTCATTATTTTTCATGTGGATACCCAGCTGTCCCAGCGCCACCTGTGAAAAGACAATTCTTCCCCCATTGCATCGTTTTGGCACCTTTGTCAAAAATTAATTAATCATAAACGTAGGGGCTTATTTCTGGACTCTCTATTCTTTTCCACTGATTTATATGTCTATTTTTATGGCAGTATCACACTGTCTTGATTACTGTCGCTTTGCAATAAGTTTTGAAATTGGAAAGTGTGAGTCCTCCAACTTGGTTCTTTTTCAAAACTATTTGGACTATTTTGGGTCCCTTGTGTTATAGAAAGTTGAGGATCAGTTTGTCAAATTTTGTTAAAAAAACCAAAAACAAACTAACAAAAAACCTGCCACATGGAATTTTGATAGAGATTGTGTTGAAACTTAAGGCAATTTGGAGAGTATTGCTATCTTAACAATATTAAGTTTTCTGATTCATAAGCATGGGATGTATTTCTATTTACTTAGATGTTTTAAAGTTCCTCCAATAAAGCTTTCTAAAGTTTATTCTTAAGTATATCTATAGGTCAAATTGTGCCCTGGCCAACTTCATGTGTTGAAGTCCTCACCTCCAGTGCCATAAAATGTGACCTTATTTGGAGACAGGGTCTTTACAGAAGTAATCAAGTTACAATTAGGACATTGGGGTGGGTCCTAGTTCAATATGACTAATGTCCTTATAAAAAAGGAAAATTCGGACACACACAGGCAGAATGCCATGTGAAAATGATAGCAAAAATCCCTAAGGCACAAACTCCAATAATTGCCAGAAAACCACCAGAAGCCAGGAGAGAGGAACGGGCAGTTCCCTGGGGGTTCTCATAGGGAACAGCACAGCCAGCACCTTGATCTTGGACTTCCAGCCTCCAGAACTGTGTAACAATACATTTTTATTATTTAAGCTGCCTAGTATGTGTGGTATTTTGTTATTGCAGTCCTACCAAGATAATGCAGCATCTTATTATGTTTTGATGCTATTGCAAATGAAATTGTTTTCTTAATTCATTGTGGGAGTGTTTGTTTGCTAATGTAAAGAAAAGCAACTGCTTTTTGTACACGTATCTTGTATCCTGACAAACTTCATTATTAATTCTAATAGATTTTTTTGGTGAATTCCTTAGGATTTTCTCTATATAAAATAATGGCATCTGCGAATATAGATAATTTTACTTGTTCCTTTTAATCTTTTATCTTTAAGTACGATGGTATCTATAGGTTTCTGTAGATGTTATTTTTAAATTTCTAGTGTTGTATACATATTTTTAATCATAAAAGGGTTTTGAATTTTGTTAAATGCCTTTTCAGTCTAATGAAATGATCATGCAATTTTAATTCTTTATCCTAATAATATGGTTTATTATATTGATTTACATTTGCATTCCCCAGAAAGCCCTACTTAGGTCATGGTATATAACCATTTTATATGTTGCTGGATTCAGTATGCTAATATTTTGTTGAAGCTTGTCATGTTCATATTCATAAGAGCTATTTGTCTATTGTCTTCTTTTTCTGTAATATCTTTGTCAGATTTTGGTATCAAGATGACACTAGCTCATAAAATGAGTTGGCAGATTTTCCCTCCTCTTTTATTTTTTGGAAGTTTGTGAAGAACTGACATTAATTATTATTTAAATATTTGATATAATTTACCAATGAAAAAAATCTGAGCCTGGATTTATTTTTGTGAGAAGCTTTCAAACTAACATTTAATGTCTTTATTTGTTATAAGAGTAGTTAAATTTTCTATTCCTTATGAGTCAGTTTCAGTAGCTTATGGCTTTCTAATAGTTCATGCATTTTACCTAGGTTATCTAATTTATTTGCTCATAGTTGTTCATGCTGTCCCCTTATAATCTTTTAAGTTTTGTAAATGTAGTAGTGATATGTCTTCTTTCATTCCTGATTTTAGCAATTTAAACATTCGCTCTATTTTTTTTTTTAATTCAGTGTGGCTAACAGTTTGTCAAATAATTTTTAAAGAATCAAATTTTGGTTTTATTGATTTTCTTTATTGTTTTTCTACTCACTATTCCATTTATTGAGCCACTGTAATCTTTATTCTGCTTGCTTTGGGTTTGTTTTGCTCTGCTTTGTTATCTTCTTGAAGTGAACCATTAGATTGTTTTATAATCATTCTCTTTTTTTAAAATGTGGGCATTAACAGGTATAAATTTCTAAGAACTGCTGTAGCTGCATCCTGTAAGTTCTACTGTGTAAATATTTTTGTTCCATTCATCTCAAAGTACTTTCTAATTTCTCTTATAATTTCATTTTTGACTCATTGGTTACTTAAGACCCTGTGGTTCAATTTTCACATATTTGTGAATTTCTCAACTTTCTTTTGGTTAATGATTTCTGATTTCATTCCCCTGTGGTTAGAGAACAGACTTCGTATTACGGTATTTCAATACTCCTAGGTTGTTTTAAGCCCTGTGCATTGGCCCAACATGCGGTATGTCCTGAAGAGAGTTTCATGTGCACTTGAGAAGACTGTGCATTCCGCTTGTGCCAAGGGGGAGTGTTCTATAGATGTCACCACCTTCTTTTTTTCCAGGATCTTGTTTGCCCCAATTGGTACAGCTGTCTTGGGCAGCTGTGGTATTTAAAAAACAAACAAAAACTACCACCGACTGCTTTGTCTAACAGACTGGGACAAAGCTCTACTTCCGAGAGAGATTGAAGAATAGCGACATCCTGAGCACGGGGCTCCCCAAGCAGCCCGGGGCAGACCAAACACCGACAATGCTCTGCATACGGAACTCTGTGCCTCTGTGCGGTGCTCCCACCCTGCTCTGCCCCCATGGATGCCTGCAGGGCTGCTCTTCACAGCTAGTGCTGCGCGAAGGCCAGCCTGCCGGGCTGTGCTGGAGCTGGGGAGGAGTGGATGGGAGTAAGTCAAGTTACTGTCTCACAAATCCTGCTGTTCTCATTGAGGTTCAGCAGACTTTCTTGAATAATGTTTCTCAGATGGTTATACATCTTTAGATAATGTATGAGTTCTGAAAACGTTGATTTTGACAATTTTTCTCAGCATTTT
This sequence comes from Micronycteris hirsuta, assembly GCA_004026765.1. Taxonomy (NCBI): domain Eukaryota; kingdom Metazoa; phylum Chordata; class Mammalia; order Chiroptera; family Phyllostomidae; genus Micronycteris; species Micronycteris hirsuta. The sequence goes on along the minus strand of PVJI01006062.1, from coordinate 73,837 downwards.
CATTGCTTTTATGGAAGGCCAGACTTATAAAATATTCTTTTTGCCATTCCCAAATCCTGCCCCATTCCCCAATATTTTATAAGCAATTATATGCCTGAAGTTTCAACAGGAACTCTGAACATTGTACCTATCTTCCCTATTAGGTAGCAGCAATGTCTAGAAAAGAATGCCCTTGTTTCCTGCTCCTGACATGGCAGGGAGAGGGGATCTTTCCCTTCTAAAGTCCTTTCTCTCCCAGGGCAGTAGAAGTAAAGAGAGAATTCCCCCCACATCCAGGGAAGGCCAAGAAGGATGCCAACTGTGCCAACTGCTTGTCTGTAAGAAAGGCTAAGTAATAAGATTTTTATATTCCTGGGATTTCTGACACACCTATAAAACAACTCAAGAAAACAAAGTTTATAGAAGCTTATACAATAGACCTCATTTGTGAGCGCCTCTCACGTGTCAGATGGTGGTAGTCCTGTACTAGGCCTGAGCAAGATGGCCGCGGTCCCGCCTTGTAGCGCACATGACCTCGTGGGGCTCTCGAGAACTAAAGGGGCTATTAGGAAACGATGCTTTTGAACCCATAAGGAAGGACCTCTAAGTTATCCTCCTAAAAGAAGTAACAACTTTTCTAACATGTTGAGAATAATAGCAATTAGATGTGAAGGGGACAGGAGAGAAGAAAGGGGAAGGGGTAAAGGAGAAGAAACTACCCTAGGGAGGAAACTATCCTCTGGCGGGAGGAGAGATTCTGGCTGAACTGAAGATAGTACAGTACAGGGGTAAGAAATAAGGACAGAGTCCTTAACCTGGAATTTAGAGTAAGGCTAAATCCCTGATCAAAACCATAAAGTTGGAAAGGAATACATCAGGGAATTAGACAGCAAGTTAATTTTCACATTGAATGTTAATGTCACTACGCAGTTGGAGGTAGAATAAAAGAAGTGAGAAGTCTATTTGGGAAGCATAGCTTTGGTAGAAATTTTAACAGCATTTGAACCAGAGCAGAAAAGACTTCTTAGAAATGAATCACAAGGAAGGGAGAACAGAGAACAATGTTCGGGTGTGAGAGCATGTCCACAGTCAGCGAGGGCACTAAGCAACTAGGTTGCCTTCCAAGCATCCACTGTGCCTCTTCCTCCTCCCTAAGGGAGCCCTGATTCAGTTCAGACGCTCGCCCTCCTGCACATCACCCCCTGCATGTAGAGGAATAGGACTGCTTCCTGGCTCCAGGGCTTGATCTGTTGTTTTAAAGAAAATCTCACAGCCTCTTGCCAATAATTCATCCAGAGGGGAAATGTGACTTAAATTGGCTCAGTCAGACAGAAGGGAAGATTTTTGTTCCATGCTTGATGGGGAGACACGCTTTCTCCCGCTGGATGCTGGTTGCCTCAGCCTGTTGCGAGCTACTTGGTTTCCCAGACTCCGTTGTAACTGTGAGTACCCATGTGACATGGTTATGACCAATAGGATGGTCTGCTCAGAGGTATTTACAAGGCATTTAGGGCTGGTGTGGTGGCTGAACAATGTTACGAAGCCCCCAAATACTCTCCAACCCCCATTCCAGTTTCTGCTGGCAGTCACCTTGTAGAAAGCCCTCTCAAGCACAAAGCTGACCAGGAGGGAGCACAAAGACTGGAAAATCTTCCCCCGGCGCCGCTGCCCCTGAGGTCTAACCCTGCTGCTAGGCTTCCTGCATGTGAGTTAATCAAAGTCCTTGTGGTTTCAGCCAGATTCATGCTGCATTTCTGTTACTTGAACTTGAAAGTATCCTAAAAGCTACAGTGGAGAAATATACTTACAAAGAGATCAAGAGAAAAAGATTAGCTAGTGGAGAGAGAATCAGAAGGGCTCAGTGTGATACAATCTGAGACAGGATGGAGTTTTACAAAGAAAAGTATCACTGACAATGTTAAATGTAGTGCATTTATCGAGGGAGGTATTTCTCCTACACTATTTCTGCTTTGGATAGAGAACCTCCTTAAGTCAATCTGCACCCACTGCCACCACACCATGGCTTCTGATTTACAAAACATCCAAAGGCTAACTAATGGCAGCCTACTCTACATTGGATTACCATGATTATTATGGATCATGATTGGTTTCTGATGGTTATAAAGTATGCTTTTACAATGAAATACAGAATAAACATGGTCAGGTAAGATATATTCAATGTAAGTACATAGATACCACATGGAAACTTTTCTTTTCTCAAGTAGACCAAATTCATCAATAAAATCTTATAAGTCTTATAGGCATATTTTATTCAAGATATTCTTTAACAAACAAAAATTTGAAAAAATGTAAAATATTTATCTAAAGATTGAGAGAACAATATAAGAAACCCCCATATATCCATCACCCGGATTCCGAAATTGTCAAACTCAGTCATTCTTTCTTCTCCCTCCTTACCTCTCTCAGAGAGGCGAATGCAGCTACATTGCCTGGTGGCAGAAACAGCCCACTAGTTCTGCCCCTGGCTCACCTGACCTTATCTGAGTGGGAGTGGGCGTGGGGGGGGCACTTTCTACACCAGTACTGCTGCCTGAAATCCAGATCAACACAGTGGCTAAACCTAATGTCCTTTCCAAATGTGGAAAAGTTTGAGTATAAATGAAGAGAAGCAGGTATAGCAGCAGAGGGTAAGGGAATGGATAAATGGGTTATTTAATGAGGGAAATCCAATATATATCAACACCTCAAAAGAGGCTCAGAGCAAGAGATGATACTGTCTCTTAGCTCAATTGTACCAGATGTCTGCAAAGGAGAAGCCACCTATTGCTGAGACCACTCCTACCAGATCTGTGGAGGCCTGAGAACTTGAGTGGCCTTGCCCTGGGAGATATTTTCCTATGATAGGATGATGGACTTATCATTAATGAATGAATGGGACTCCCAGATGCACCAATGTCTATTAACTGTTATAACCCTTTTGTTAACAGGGATCCACCCACTGGGGTGGCCTGTGGTAAAATGACAGCGTGGATATTTGGTCTTCCTCTCTGATTCCTGGAACAGAGCTCCTGGGACCCTTGGAATTCCTGCATGGTAGGAGTTTCTTTGTCACTCCTTAGAAGCTCCTAGAACACACCTAAATTTACGTGGATGAGGTGACTTAGGATGGGCCCCTAGACAGTCTCAGGATGGGTCTGGTCACCAAAAAGACCAAATGATTAGAGGGCGAGAACTTTCAGGCCCACCCGCCCACCACTCTTGAATGACAAGCTGTGATGAGCTACTGGATTGGGGGAAGGCATCCAAACACCAAGAGGGTGTCACACCCCATTCCATGGGGACAGAAGCTCCTGCCGTCAGACCCTTCCAGAACTGCCCTGTGTAGTTCTTCATCTGGCTGTTCATCAGTATCCTTTAGAACATGCCTCATAAAAAAACTAATAAACCTAAGTGACTATTTCTGACTTCTTTGAGCCATTTTAGTATGTTAATTGAATCCAATGAAGGGTTGTAGGAACCTCTGATTTATAGCCAGTTGGTCAGAAGCACAGGTGACTTGTGACTGGCGTCTGATATGGGGGCTGCCTTGTGGGGCTGAGGGACACAATGTTATCTCCAGGGAGACGGGGTCAGAATTGAGTTACATTTGTAGGACACTCAGCCAATGTCCACTGAGAACCGGAGAACGCTTGGTAGTGCTGGAAAACACATACTCAAGACATAGTGTCAGCTGTTTAAAAACTAGAATGTTGTTCCTTACACGAATAACGTACAGATGGCAGTGGGATTCTTGGGCCGGACCACTGACCCCATCGAACGCGTGAAGGAGAGGACTTTGGTGCTCTAACGGGTGTGTGCGTGAAGCAGACGTGAGGATCCCTGTCTTCTGTTAAGCCAGATGTCAAAGGGATTTGTAAAAATACAAAAGCAATTCCAATCTTCTCACTATATATTTTTTTGTTTACAAGATATGGTTATTTCTTGATAAATTGTTTATATTAACATATAATGGAGTTATTTTAACTTTAAAGAACTCATGAATAATTATTACATTTCTTCAGTTTTGATTTCTGATAATTATATTGATAGATATAACCTGCACACACACACACAAGCCCCTTGGGGTGTGCAATAATTTTTAAGAGTATGAAGGAAACTTCAGCCAAAATGTGTGAGAACTGCTCTTTAAGAAAAATTCCTTTCTTCATCCTCTCAACTAAACTCCTGGCTAATGTCACTGCATTATCTCCTCCCTGCCATTCCTTCGTGTGAGAAGCACCCTGCTTTTGAGCAGGAAACAGACCGCGGCTTGGTGAGGATAAAGGCTAAGTTAGCACTCACCTTCACTAGCTCCGTGTAGCCCGTCTCTCTCGGCGTCCACCAGGGCTGGGCTTTCAGTCCCTTTACATTGTAGAGTGAGCGCTGCCAAACAGACGCAAAGTGTCCCCTCTGGTGCCCAAGCTCGTACCACTTATATGCCTGAAATAACAGGACAGTGAACTGCAATTGAGGCATTTTTATTCATTTTAAAATTCATGTCACTACAAATAAAGTATTACTTTGTGACATTTAAATAAAGAGCTTGCTAGTCAGGCCCAAATCTGTTACACTGGTGAGAATACTGTCGTTTGATTGGATTTCTGGCTATGACCTATTATCACACATGAAAGTATGCATTTTATTTTTGGTCTTAGGCTGCGAAGTCTTTTAATAAAGGACTCACGCTGCAGGCATCCGTCTCCCTCAGAGTGTCCAGCACAGAGTCTGGGATTATTTGTTGCGTAATAAATAATTATAGACACTAAAAGAGACTATATGTATTCTAGCTTTCATTTCTTCAATTCCATTTTTAGGTTTCCTTTCAAAGAAAAGGATTATGATTTTGATAACTTCTTCCAAGATATTTACACTCCCTGACTTGGAATGCTAACATCGAGAGTGTCCCCTTTTCACGTGGAGGTTCTCCCACGTCTGCACTGAGGGTGCCACCTCCCTGCAGCAGAGGGTAAATACTCTACTCCGTAAAGCAGACAAAAGGAAATAGTATTCTCAGTTGGCATTCATGGAGTGATAGACCATATTAGATTTTTTCCAAAGGGGCTTTTTGTTCCTTTTCCTCCCCTGCCATAAGGGGCACCATTTGTGGCTTCAGGCTGGCTGTAATGTGACACGACCCGCCTCCAAGACTAGGCTTTGCAGGGACAGCTGGCTGCAGAGTAGCGGCTCCATATGTCTCCTTCAGTGACGCCTGGCCATATGCTCTCCTAGCGGCCCTCCCCGCACTTCCTGCAGGGCGCAGGCTCCGCTGTCCTCAGGACAGAAGGCGATTGTGGTGAGACACTCAGTGGTCTCCCTCCGTTAGTGTGGGTCTGATCTAATGGTTACTTCGGAAGAGCGATTTCAAAGACACATTTTGATCAATTAAGGAGAGCCATTTAATACCAAGCAGAATAAGAAGAGTGTCTTCATAAAACTCCAGATATATGAGTACTTTAAATGTAAACTATAGTAACTTTTAAAAGTCTTTTAATATTCATACTTCAAAATTTCCTTCAACAGAAAAATCAGCTGTGACAGCAGGACCACTTCGCATTTTCAGTCACTCACTTCACTCAGAGCTTGCTTTCACACAGGTAACGGGCATTTGATCTTTCCCGCAACTGCAAATATCTGCAATTTACAAATGTTGAAACTGTGGTTTAAAAAGCCTAAAATCTCTGACTATAACCCAGGGCTCCTGGCAACTTGTTCATAATCCTTACATCCTTGTATCATTAAAAAATCAAAAAACCATCACAAATGATACCTTACTTAATTATCTTTCTCAATAATAGGTCAAGTGAAGAATGTATATGCTGACCATTTTTATGTTTTCCTTGAAATACATGTAAATTGTAGCCATAAAGGAGAAACTCTAAAAACCAGAAACTTAGAACAGCAAATTGTCTGACTTAAAAAAAAACCAAAAAACATTTTACTATTGGAATTCATTGGACTATTTTCACTAGTTTAGTCCAATGTAAACTTAGGATTTTATTTCCCAAATTTTTCAGTGTTAAAGTGAATAATGATTTTAACTACAACAGGTGATTTTTCAAAGATTTTAAGGTCTATTAATTTCTGAATCATCAGCTATTCACTTTATTTACTACATACATTGTTAGAATAGTGAAAAATATTTATTGGAAGCTCCAGCTGAGGAGCTAGAGGTCTCAAATTGCAGCCTGGCCAAAGCGGTCGCTGCGCGAGATGCCTGGGCCCCTCGCTGCACGGACAAGGTCACATCTTCACCATCTCTGAGCTCTTTCTTGACACTCAAACTCAGTCCTCCTGGGCCCTGAATTCTGTGCCCTTCTCCCATTTAACTTTAGAGAAACACACCATGACAGTAATATATGAGAAATTTTATAAAAATCATCGTCAATGATATCTTCAATGAAGGTAAAATCATCTTCCGTTACAATGAGGACCCAAAGAATTCAGGCAGATTGCCCCTACCTTTCTTTAATATCTAAACTACTTTTCAATAAGAATTGTCAGAAAAATCAATAATCAAGTTAGAATCCTCTGAAAACTTCCCCGTTATTATTTCCCTTTTACACCTCTAATCAAGAATCCTAAAATAGAGTGCCTGGGGGTGCCTTCTTAAATTCATTTTCTGTACTTCAAATTATTGCCATGCATGGTTCCACACACACACGACACAGAAATAGTGTGTCAAATGATTCCAACTCCGTCTCCACCTGAGGAACAGGCGTGTCATACGTGGCCCCAGCCAGAGTCCCTTATGCCTGGAGCACGGTGCGCAATGGGGCCCAGGAGGCATACTTGTGGTGAGAACAGTTGGCTGCAGCTGGTACAGGCCATGAATGCCATCACTTAGAAACAGGACTATATTTTTACTTTGCGCCTGTTTGAACATAAGATGGCCTGGAAGAAGGTTGAGACTAAAGCAGGAAACACCAGCCAGGTTCTTACAGCTAGCACTGATGTGGAAGGTAACATTCAACAGTACTGGCCTGAGCAAGAGGGAAGGTGACAAGGGCGCCAAGGACTCCAGCGGGGGGGGGGGGGGGGGGGGGGGGGGGCGGGCTTCTCAGACCCTGGCCTTGTCTAGATGGGAGCCTCTCCAAGGAGGAGGCGCTAGAGCTGATTCAAGTACTGATCCCGCGGAGCTGTTAATGTCATCAAATGAGAGAAGGAGCCCAGGAGGAAGAATGGTTTAGAGGAAGAAAAGCGAGCTGTCTTTGTGACATTGTGTGGTGACCCTAAGCAAGCAGCAGACACACAAATCTAGATTTGGGGAGACAAGAGTTGGAAGGTGGATCTGGGAGTTATGGAAATACCGGGAATAGCTAAGGCTGAATTGCTAAGACTATCATGGTTTGTCTTCCTCCCTCCTCCTGAGCATCCAAAACACAGCCATTTGAAAAACCTTCTTCAAAATCAATTTTATTGTCGGCCTCTGCAACACAGAAGCTGTGGGCTTGCTTCTCTTTCACTGCCCGGAGCAAAGCACCATGCACTGAGACCATGAAGGACGGCTGCTTCCTGATATGCAAACTCAGAGCACGGCCATCAATTCACAGATTCAATACCAGGCACGAAGGGTGTGCTAACACGGGGTTTCTACAGGCTTGTTTTTATTTTCCTGTAAGGATGAATCCTTGTGCACTTTTAAATTCAAGAAATGTGTGTTCTGTGCATATTAATAAGCAAGCAAGCTAATAGAACAATAGTCTCGTACGTTCAGGCCCCAAGCCCCTAACAAGTGTTTAGTACCGAATTCTTTGCCCTTGAAGTAAGGGCTGTTTTATCTAAGATGTGAGAAGAAATCATAGGCTTCTTTTATCTGTCTTTGCCCTAGACCCTGAGATGTTCAAAGATAAATTAATTAGTGACAATTACATTTACAGAAATCAGACAAGGACATTTATCCAGTGTTAGATACTGCAGCAAAATCTTTTTTATCCCTCTCATTCAAAGGAGGGATTGGACATCTACATCTAAAAGACTGAAGGAACACAAAAAATGATTACTAATCAGCAATGTCCTGTCCCTTTTTTCTCTTCACCTCTCATACCTCATTCTATTTCAATTGACTGACCGGTAGGCTAGAGGGGGAAAGGTACAGACACATAGAAATGTATAAAGAAAAGTGTCAGCTATTCAACCTCTGTCATCGCAGATAGGTTTGTGTCTCTAGCTGGCAATTACCCCATCACAAAACCCTTGCCCCAGTGACCCTTTGATAGTTGGAATGGTCCCATGTTATTCATCTTAGAAGCCAGATGCTGTGTTATACTTAGATATTGTCTGGTTACGTGTACGGAACACAAGAGTTAGAAAGATTCAGAGTCTCACTTCACCCTCTTATCCCGGACTCTAAGCGGAGCCCGGCCTAGAGCCATGTACAGGGTCCCGTGGCGGCAGCTTTGCTGTCCAGCAATGCCATGTAAATCACGGCGGGTCTACTGCAATCATTTGGAAATTTACTGTATACCGTATGGCATGATTAATGATCAAATATTATGTTTAAAGAAGCTGACATTGTACTCAGAAAATGTAACAACCACAAGGGAAATATGTAACTTGTTTTAGCTACCATGTTTTCTGAGTCAGTACCTGTTATTACTATTGCTACGGTGTTCATCTTAAACCTGATACTAAATATTTCAGAAGGTAATTTACACGATTAACCATGGGGTTCAGTGTGCTTAGGAATCAGCTGAATCAACTTCCCTCTAAAATAATTACATTTTAAGCTCCAAAATAAAAATAAATCTAAGCAAACTGTTTAAATATTTAAAAAATATTTAAACAGTTTTAAAGATACCACTTTATTTCATACGTTAAAAATATGTTTAAGGTAATGTCTATCATACACACACACACACACACACACAGATACACACAGACACACTGATTTAGAGATTGCTCTTATGATTCCGCATATACTTTCTTTCAGAACTGCAGAAGCCAAATCCCAAAAATTCTTTATGGGATTAAGTAGGAGTCGTTGGGTTGTTTCAAAAAAGCTTAAGTCATCACCTTCAAAAATTTATGTTCAAAATATTTTTTCAACTGTAACTTTCTCTAAGAAATAATTTGTCCTGCTCTATTTTCTTTTAAAACAGAAAGTTCACAAGCGCATTACCTCCTTGCTCCCAACCCTCTGCAAGGCGTCCCCCAGGTGAAAGTAGAACCGCCCATCATCAGTGCCAGGATCCCCAGATTCTATTCCTTCCTGCAGAAAAGACAGTGTTGGCATTCGTGATGGAATTAAATACCACGTTTAATTCACAGATTCACTTAATCGTTATATACCATATGAAAATCTAAGAACCAGACAAGTTCCTCTTAATATTAAGGTTTGGCAGTTAGATTACTGGTCAATATTTACAATGCGAGTATAATAAAAAAAGGAGGTAACAACAGTTAAATTTAATAATACATTCATCATTAATTGATCATAAAATTAGCATGATGCTTTGTGAATTGTCTCTGTGGGTATGATTATATTTCAATATCCCAAAGAGTTTCTTTGGGTGGGTATCTATCACATTTATTTTATTGTCCAAACCTGAACATTTGTCATCTAGAGGCTTTTTTAAAAATACCTGAACAAAAATGTTTTCTTGCACATATAAGTCTGAAGTGGTAAGAGACCCAACTGCAAGCAATATTTTTTCCCTCTCCAAATAAATGTGTTCTTACCTTTTAATAAAATATTTTATAAAACATATGATAAGATTAAAGCTAATTGGAATCTTTGAAAATGTAATTGTTATTAAACAAATCCTATTCTAAAAACTTAGCTGATATCTATCCCAATCTCCCACATAAGTACTCATTTAAAATTTATGTCAAAAGGAGAGAGAGAAAATATTAAAGCAAGAGAATAAATTTTAAAAAGTAAAAAAAGGACAAAGGTAAAAAATATTTAAATATCAAGGATTAAATCTGTCTTCTTGAGGCTTTTTCACAAGAAGCTCATTTTACTGGGAAGAAATCCCATTGGCACAGTGTTGAAAAGTAGCTGCAAGAAACAGGAAGGCGTCACTCAGGAGAGGAGGAGGTTCCTGACTGACAGACAGACAGACACTCGAATAAAGGTCCTCATTGGTTAACTGACCATCCTGCCCTCCGTCTCCCCGTCTCTGAAGCAGGAGAGTCCCATTAGGCCCTCATCATGTCAAAGCAGACCCAAGGAGAGCACTTTAAGTCAGAGAGGCACGCATGCCCACAAGGTGGTGGCCCGGGACAGAAAAGTCTGCAGAGGCCCAGACTACAGCCCGGACTGTGGGGTGCACGCCCCCCGACAGAGGATACTGCTGCTCGGCTCCTGTGTGGGCCAGACAGGGCCCTGCACGAGAAACCAGAAATCTGCATGATTACATAAAATGTTCAGATTCTCAACAGAGACAAGCAGTTAAAATTGTTTTTAGTAGAATTGTATTGGTCAAATATAACCTGCAAGCTATTTGCAGTGGGCTGTTATTTGGCGTCTGTTTAAGTGGCATGAAAGAAAGAGATCATAAAAGTATAATATATTGCTACTCAAAAAAAAGTTCACAGGCATTCAATCAGCTACTGGTCCAAAGTGATAGCCATTGGCTAATGTTATAACTTAACTTAAAATGAATTAGAATGAAAAACAACAATTCAATTCTTCAGTCACAGCAGCCACGTTTCAGGCACTCACAGCCAGCCATGGCCGGTGACTGCCACGGCGGGGGGGGGGGGGGGGGGGGGGGGGGGGGGGGGGGGGGGGGGGGGGTACGAGGGCATTTCTGCTGTGGGGAAGGTCCTGCTGGGCAGCCCTGCACCAGACCAAAGGTGATTCCAGTTAGTTGACGAGGATTCAACTGGATATGTGAGAAAAAATGACCGTATATTTCAATCTGAATATTTTGAGCTATCAGGCTTTTTGGAGTTTGACCTATTCAGTCTGCACTCCTTCCCTCACTTTGTGTATGGGTTCATGTGCCCCATTCAAACTAGTTTCAATGGATTATTCAGTTGTGAAAGGGACATTTCATTCATTGCCCATATTTTAAAATATTATGTGAATTATTTTGGTCTACCTTTGATGCTTCAATAAAAACTAGTAACAACTGCAGTTTTAGGAATTTCTTCATAAAGTCTTTTCCAAAGAGTCTCTGCTCATACAGTTGGTATTTCTGCATTTGACACCCCAGTCACGGTGGAGGTGCACACCGGCCCCTGAGCGCCACGGTCACTCCCAGTCATGGTGGAGGTGCACACCGGCCCCTGAGCGCCACGGTCACTCCCAGTCACGGTGGAGGTGCACACCGGCCCCTGAGCGCCACGGTCACTCCCAGTCACGGTGGAGGTGCACACCGGCCCCTGAGCCTCACGGTTGCCCCCAGTCACGGTGGAGGTGCACACCGGCCCCTGAGCGTCACGGTCACTCCCAGTCACGGTGGAGGTGCACACCGGCCTCTGAGCGTCACGGTCACCCCCAGTCATGGTGGAGGTGCACACCGGTCCATGCCCATCATGGTCAGAGGAGGCACATTTTCACCGTGAAAAGACTCAGCAGTGCATACCAGTTAATCTACAAGGCACAGTCAAGGGTGTCCAAGCGATGTCCAAGTTAAAAAGAACCGGAAGGTGAAAAAAGAGCAAGGGTAGGGACAGGTACCTTTAAATAGGGAATGCTTTCTGCGATCTTGTTCTGTGCCTTCAGGATGAAGCCATAATGCACTTTAGCAAAGCCATCATTAGGTGTCACATTCAGAACCTAAAGTCAAAGAAAACAAAAAGCTATTGTGACTGACTACAAATTCTACAAATGACTGTCAAAACAGATTTTAATTAGCTTTGTTGTACTTGAATTATGATGTTACAGCTTGAAACACTTGTGTTTTGTTTCATTGCAATATATTAGGCTTAAATGGTCCCATTTCCTCTCAACTGAGTGTTTCCACGTTTACACATTAGTTCTTCAAGAATGAAGAAACAAATATGGAAAGGCAACGACTGTTAAAGCATTACTTCAACAATGCACACCAGCAAAACAGCTGTCAACTGTTATGGCGTCAATATTTTTTCAGTAATCAAGAAAAATTACTTTAAATTTCCTATCTTAAAGTCAACTCTGAATGATTACACATTTCTTTACATACATGCTTCCTACATTGCCTTAATTAACATAAAATTTAGATTTCCATTTGTAATATATCATGATCCATTGATTCAACATAAATTTCTTGAAGGTCCGGACCATTTTAAGGACTGAGGATAAAGTGGTGAGGAAATCCAATAAGCTGTGATAAAACCCAGGTAAACATTTAAAATAAATCAAATCGTGGTTTATTATCATATGCATTTATTATCACAGAGAAATTATTCAAAATGCCTCCAAATTAAATATTAGCAGTGAGAAGTTAAAACAGTAACATTCCACGTGTGAAACTGCTCAGACAAACTGACTTACAGAACAAAAGCGAAAGATGAAGAAGATCTGGGTTGAATGAATATCCTGTAGCTTTCCTTTTTCCTTGAGTCCAATAGAAAAGGGGGTGAGCTATGACGGATTCCTTGCACGGGAGGAGTAAGTGTGCAGGAGAGGGCCCCATGCCCTTCGTGAGTCCACAGAATGCACCGCAGACACTTGAGCATTTTCCAGCCTGTATCCCATCCCGCAGCCCATCCATTGGCAAATCCGGCCAACACTACCTTTACAATATATTCAGAATCACTTGTCACTTCCTTCACCGCTGCCACCCAGGTCCAAGTCTATCATTTCTCCCCTCCCTGCACCTTCAGCCCTGCTCTCCTTGTCACCCATTCTCCACATGGCGCCCTAAAGGGACTCACTAATCCTAGGTCAGATGTTATCCCCCCCTGTTCAAAACCTAAAGGGGTTCCACTTCTCTCAGAGTAAGACGAAGTTCTCTACCTCTCTGGCCTGTCACCAGCTACTCTGAGGCGCCCTGCACTCCTTACTGCTGCAATACAAGCCAAAGGCACGCTTGTCTCAGGACCTTTGCACCTGCGGTGCTCTTTGGCCCCAGTCTCCTCCTAGTTATCCAAATGGCTCACTCCCTGACCTTGAGGAAGCCCTTGATCGAAGGTCACCATCTCAGCGAGGCCTACACCCAAGCACCCGATTTAAAACAGACACCCCGGTCCTCAGCACTGGTCACTTTCTAACTTCCTAATCCTGACCCCTTTTTATTCACAGCACTCATTTCCATTTACTATTTTCTCCCACTAAGAAATAAGCGCTACAGGGATTGTGCCTGTTGCACTCACTGCCGATCCTCAGTGTTCAGGACGGTGCCTGGCATGGGGCAGGTGGTCAAGAAATCTGCACTGACTGAACGGATGGGCACACGCGGGGTTTCTTTCCTAACTGGATCCCTGAAAGCACAGACTCTGCTTCTTCTGCACCTTCCACAGCACCTGTTGCCAAGTCAAGTGCTGAGCAGAGGGGCGCTTAACCAATGCCTCTGAAAGTGAACTGAACTGGGGCCGATCATGTTCCTGGTAGCATAACTCTGAAGGGGTTATTATAATTATTGCAGCTACACAGATGACATTTCTGCCTCCTGTAGACACAGCCACCATCTCAAGTGATTAGCACACACAGACCTCTTCTAGGTTCCAGACATATACAGATAAATAAGATATACTCACTTTTCTCAGTGAGCTCTCAGTAAAAGGAGGGAGAAGGACCCAGAGGCAGACAACGGTAATGCAAATGTGGTAAGTGTAACTATAGTGATAGGAATGAGGCTTGCTGGGAGCACAGAGGAGGGACACCTAGCTCACTCTGGGGTGGGTGTGACAGGGCAAGGTCTGAAAGGTATTAAGGAATGAATAGGAGTTCACCAGGGAAAGGAAGCTGGGGAGACAGAGGGGGCAGGGGCATTTAAGGCAGAGGAGAAACTGGGTAAAAGGGAACAGTGGGCCAGGAAGAGCAAAGGGGAATGAGATTGAAGAGGGCAGGAGGCGAATCACAAAGGCTCCTCCTGTTTAGTTTCAGGTGCAAGACAACCCACTGGGGAGTAGAACATGAATATGTTTCTGTTTGCGTGTCTCTGAAATAGAGCAGACAGTATGCAGCAGGCTCCAGGGCTCTCCTCCCCTGTGCGAGGCAGACAGTCCCACACCCCGTGGGCACACGTGCAGTGGGGAGGGCGGGGGCGATCAGGCAACCGGATGCTGCCCTCACCGCTGGATTCGTTCCGATCGCCCACTGTGCCTGTCGCAGTTCATCTGTGGGCGCATAACGGGTGTGCGGGGCGCATCACCCAGCTGTAACCAACAAACCCTCCGAAACGGACAAGTGGCTGTACAAGATTTCTAAGAAACCCAGACTGGTGTTAATACTAACAATATAACAGATGCATTCTCTTTACACACATGCACGCCTGTGCGCGTGCCACAGAGGAAAACAAAAAACCCCGGTATGGCTGGCGTTTCTAGTCCCAGCACAATCTCTTCACGTGACACAGCACCAGAATTTTAAAGATCATATAAGCATAAATAGTATTGTTTATAGATTGGTATTACTAAAATATTATATTTTTCAGGGAGAATGAACAATTTAGGGGCAGTTAAATGAAATTTTAAAAGAATCTGAAATATTATTTCCGCTTAGAGTTTATTTTGGAGCTGTGTACCTTCTACATCATCCATCATATATTAGCACATACACATGTACATGTAATATATACACACACATACGTGTCACAGGCATTTGCTTGAACATTTTTTGCTGGAAGGGCACGCACTCAAACATGACCGAAGACCACAGCTGTGGGCAATGGGAGCCACTGAGGAGGTAAAGCCGAGAATGGGACGGTCAGATTTGTGATTTGTGTTGATGAAGGCTGGAGGTCACAGCCTTGTACAGGATAAATGTGCCTAGTAGGCAATAGCTGCTGGGTGCCTGAGTTAAAAATGGAGGGGATCTGGAAGATATTCAGAGGTAAAATGAAGAGAAATGAGTGAACTGGCACCGGATTGTAGACTCCAAGAGGACACACTGGGCTTGTACTTTTAGCAGCCATTTCCCAAGCTACGTGATGGGTTTCAGTGCATAGCTGCTGACTCAGGGAGTGGACGTGAGTGAGGAGTAAGAAGAGCTGACCCCGGGTAACTGGCAGGGCTACTAGCTAACGCAGGAGAGCCTCCAAGAGCTGCGGAGACAAGCACCTACCCCCAACCATTGTAATGTCCGTCTTTGCTGAAACTAAATGCAGCAAAAATCCAGAAAGGGAACGATCAATACTTTTTATAAATTTACTCAAAGATAAAAATCAACGTGAAAAAGTATAAAATTACAGTATCAGTTTTCTGGAAATGATCTTTGACTGAGCCATAACATATCAGGATAAACTGCGGTTAAGGAAAGAGAATCCATTAGACACAGCTTATTAACTCTGAAGTGAGAGGAGGAAATAAAAGGCAAACCCCACACATATTTTCAGTCTATTAATGCTTCTTTAAAAAGAAACCCACGCGATGGTATTATATGACTATATTTTAGACTTTCTGCATCCTGTTGTGCTTATTCAGATGAGATTATGATTTCAAATGTATAAACAACAGCAGGGAAATTTTAGTTTTCAAGATGAAGTAAAATGTTTCAGTATCTGAGATATAGTATCAGGTACAAAGAGTGAATGTATTCAAGGAAGATTTTGAAAAGGTGAGGAAGGACAAATCCATAGTGGGTGAGAGAAACTAGTATGTTTTCAGATCCTGCCCTAACCTCACCTGGGCTTCGTGCTCAGTCAAAGTTGGTCGTGATTTTTGGAAGAAAGGAAGGGAAGGAGGGACAAATTAATTCTACAATTCAATCTTTGTGGCCTCTGTAGATTAATGGGTATATCAAATATAGTTGAACAATTCTTACATTCATTCATACAATCCTGAATCTTTGAGATATATGATGCATCCCTTACCCAAACTTTGCTCAGTGTTAGGTTTTGGCCATTAGCAAATACAATGCCCCACGTGGACATGTTTTGTGACCTGGAACAGGAATGTTACTGGATGATGCAGATTTCCAACGTTGCAGGATGAATCCACTTCGCGTAAATATTCGAGATGCTATAAAAGCAAAGGTTTTGTTTCTGTTCCCTCAGAAAAGAAAAATTATGACAAGGGTGAAGAGACAGCTGCTCCAAAATTCAATGATTTTTAGTGAAGCATCTATTGCAATAAAAGGAGGAAAGCACCCCTTTATGAGCGGACCAGTCCCCAGACTGGGTATGAAATCACTACACTGAATTTGCTAGCATTTTAAAAAACAGAAGGAATCATACTGGCTCTCCCTGAGGAGTAGCATTTTGATGTAAAGAGGACCGACTGGAAAACCACAGACGTAAAGGCCAAATTAAAGAACAACTAATAAATGTGTTCATCTTTCTTTTACAGAGGCATTAACTTTCTCCAGCTTCAAAGTTTGTTTGGTACCCTGTTTACTTTACACCAAATGAATTGCCTCAGTGCCTGAAAAAGTCATGGTTTTCTAGAGGTTATTTATTACAATGTCCACTGCAAGGCAGAAATCCTTTGAAAGGCACTGTGGCAGAGGATCGGAGTCAGCGTCCCTGAGAGGTGAGTCCCGTACCCCCTATGCCCGAAACACTCAAGTTCTGTTGTCTCTCTGTAGACGAGATTTCTCCTGGAAAAAGGAAAGGATTGTATTTTACGTTCAGGGAAAACTTGAGTTTCTCTTCCTATCATAGAGAACACTTTTAGAAAGGCTGTTTGTGGACTGAAAAAAGATTAAGTTTTGAAAGTACTGCAATTATAAGTTGAAAGTTTTGATGTACCAAGTGTCAACTAAAATTTAAAATCTTTGATCAAGGGACAAATAGTGATATGAAAGCAATATTAAGAAGTCCATTATCATAATACATGCCGTTTAATTTAATATAAAGAGAGAGAGAGGGTGCACTAAATGCAACATACAAATAACATTATAACTTCATGTTCAGTATAATTTGATGTAGTTAATAGAAGATTGCTGCTTGCTCACCTTCTCATAAACCTTCTTGGCATTATCATTATCTCCCATCAAGAGATACCCCACTCCGAGGTCATTCTTTAAGGAAGTATCATCAGGAAATAATTGAACTAATTTCTGCAGTGTAACAAGAGATCCTCTCATGTGACCTGATTTGGTGGGAAAAGAAGAAAAAGAGAATCCAATAGAAGTAATAGAAATAAAAACAGATTATGTACACTTTTATATTGAGACTTAAATCAAGACAGACTACTCAATAGAACCTGAAGACCAGCTTGAACCTGACCCCACACACGGATGGCTAAGTACCTATTAGGATTTCATCATGCAGTTGCGATGGTGTCCATAATTCCTATAAAGAGATGCTAAATATAATACTGATTATAAACATTTATAAGACAGTCTTATTTTCTAAATTCGTTAACATTTACTTTTTTATGTTAAATTCAGTCTTAAGAAAGTTTCAGTTACCAATTCCTTGAAAAAAAGTTATACTGAGATATTTTTGGTTTATTATGATTAGCTTTAAAATTATGAATAGAAAAAAAATTAGGGCCCTGGCTGGTGTAGCTCAGTGGATTGAGCACGGGCTGTGAACCAAAGGGTCGCCAGTTTGATTCCCAGTCAGGGCACATGCCTGGGTTGCAGGCCAGGTCCCCAGTACGGGGCATGCGGGAGGCAACCACACATTGATATTTTTCTCCTTCTCTTCCCCTCTCTCTAAAAATCAATAAATAAAATCTTTAAAAGAAAAAAAGAAAAAAAATTAGGAATAGAGAACCGACAAATTAAAAACCTAACTGATTTTGGGGACTAGAACCCTGTGTGAAACTCGAAGAGGCACTGAAGTACCTTGCTGACATTGTTTAAACTAAGAGTGCCCGCATCTCCGGGTAAGAGCCTCTTCCTGTAGCTAAGGAGACATCATCCAGTGTTATGGGACCCTCTGGTGGACGATAGGATACTATGCTCACAGGAGTCGTGGAAACACTAGCTTCAATTATTTTTTAAATGTATCTGATGGAAAATTAAAATTTCTGGGGTTAATTGTCACTACTCGTCACCAAAGTAGGAAAGACAAATTAAATATGAGAAAAGGTACAGGATAAGATTCGTATACATGACAAAATTAATTATCTAAAGGGCTCACTTGTCCACAAACTGAATATTAACCAAGAACATTTTAGGACCATCCACAGCTACAGCCCCACAAACAGATAAATTACAGGGCACAAAATATCACCAATCTGTCCCATGGCTGGCTCCCCATTACTGGCCAGTCTGGGGTAGGTTTGCTCAGCTATTCATTCCTTTACTGACAAATCTGACTGAGGAGACTTCTTTCTCCCATCTGCCCAGACTAACCTCACATTTTTCTTCTGCTTCTACCCTCTCCCTGTGAACCACTGCAAAGCTCCTGTGGAAACCCTCCTGCTGCCATCTCTGCGGCCACCCCACCCTGCCCCCCTCCCCCGACCCCGCCCGCTGCATCACGGAACCCTGTCCCACTGTGCACGCACTTCATCGCTGTGTCCCCTTCACTGACGTCTTCTGCACACAGCGCCCTCCTCCCAGGGCCTCCTCTACCGAACTTGCCCATTCTCACTCAGAGGAAAGGACTAAAGTGAAAGGCTGCTGTGGAAAAGGTTAGATTTGGTCATAGGCACTCTTTCCCCGCCAGGCTGGGAATAAGTAAGGCAAGCGAGGCACTCAGTGCAAAGTTCAAGAGGGTGCCAAAAATTCAGCAATCGAGATGAGTGATTTTTATGTATTCTTTTAAACATCAAAATCAATGTAAAAATCACCCCGCTGGCTAGCTCTGTTGGTTGGAGCGTCATGCTGATAAGCCGAGGTGGCGAGTTTGATCCCCAGTCAGGGCATATACGAGAATCATCCAATGAATGCATAAGCGGGTGGAACAACCGATCAATATTTCTCTCTCTCTCCCTTTCTCTCTCTTTAAAATAAATTTAAAAAATTTTAAAAATTAATGTAAATATATGATGGACAAAATATCAAAAACTGAAGGACAGAAGCGGTAGCCAGTGCTGAGCATAGCCCGCTGAACCCGAGGCACGCGGACAGCTCAGTGGTACTGGCTTGGCACCCAAGACCACTGCCTCCCCTTGAGTCCCGGCCTTGCCTTTTCTATCCTGTGTGTGTGCTATATGCTGTTCTTCCCCCAAATTGACCCTTAAGATTCTAATTCACCATTTCTTCTGTTTTTAAAACATCACTAGGGTCATCTCCTATCAGAGATTTTCGTCACCTACCAAAATGACATATTACCTTTAATTCCATCCCTCAGAAAACTGATAAAGGGGTCAGTTGGCCTTGAATATTGCTTATGTGAGCCTCTCCTAGTGCCATGGGGGATTCATTCATGTAACTTAGCCAGCCTAGCACCCACCTTAGCATTGGCTTAGATTCTTCCTTCCAAGTTTACAGAAGACAAATTATGAGGGACAGAATTGCAGCCTGGTTATGATGAAGGTAAGCTATAGCTGGCCACACTGCCTTTGGCTCCCGGAACCTGGGTCACTCAGAGGATATACTTTATGCTGCTCTTTTCAAAGCACTTAGTCATTAAAAATCTTTCCTATTATTTTCCTTGGTATAGAGTCAAGCCTTACATGTAAAATTTTAGAGGGCCTAGACCTCTTCATATTCCTCTATAAATATCACGCCATTGATCAGTTTAACCTCCATGAATCAGGTTGTTCTAGTTTAGACAGAAAAGATTTTGGCACGATAGGAAGTGTTTTTGATTCGAGACTTATTAGTTGATTAGCTGTAACTCCTTAGGCAAATTACCGAGCCCCTCAGCATCCCATTTACCTCAGCTTTAAAGTGGATGGGGTGGGGTGAGGGGGAAAAAGGGGTAAAAATACCATTGGCATCTTTGTGATTATCAAGGTCAGGATTGCTATTTTAGTCTAAGGAAAGAGTCAGGTAAATTACCTGAAATTAGTTATAGAACTCAGGTTTCCTTCCACATAACTAGACTCTTCTAAGAGTACACATAGCCTTCAGGCTCTTCAAGGTAGAGCGTGGCATGTGCCTTGATTTAACTTTTCCTACTCCATCTTACCTAGAAACTGTTGTCTGTCTGAGCGCCGCTTCAAACTCAGCCTCACCAGGTCCGCGGGAACGTCAGGCAGGCTGGCCACCTCTTGGTAGGTCTCGATGGCCCTGCGAAGCACGTCATTGCTCCTTCTCTTCTCAGCCAAATCGTCTTCACACTAGAGGGAGTCCCACACCGAATAAATGTCCCAGGACAAGCTGTGTTTGTAGTCACCCAAGATATTCATGAAAAGTTTACTTTTGTACATGCTTTAAAAATAATTCAAGACAAATTAAAGTGTTCTCTTTATCAAGAGACTAAAAAATATACAAAGAAAAGCAATATAACATGCCATTATGATAATATGGAGGAAGGTTAGCTATTAAGCTACAGACAGGAAATAATACCATAAAAGCAAGACTAATATATGCTAGGGCACAGGTGGCAAACACAAGGCCCGCAGGCCGAATCCGGCCCTCCACCTTGTTTTATCTGGCCCGGCACCTTGTGTCTACCTGGTGGCAGCACCAAGCTCTTGCTTAACTGTTAAGGGGTAGTTACATTTATACAGTCCTAAAATTACATCCGGCCCTTTGAAGGCAACTGCAAGGCCGATGTGGCCCCCAGTGAAAATGAGTCTGACACCCCTGTGCTAGGGGTTGATGGGGATTTATGTCATGTTATACATTAACATTATATAGACTGGACTCCAGCCCACCATTCCTATTCTCCCATCAGTTTATTCCTATGTTCGCTCATTCATTCAACAACTAATATTTTTGGGAGTCAGCCTCTGTTCTACGCATGTGGCCAACAAACTGAACAAAGCAGACAAAGCCCTTTTCCGTTTCATTTCATCATTCTGGAGAGGAAAGAAAGACAATACACAGATAAGAGTATCATGCATCTGATGGCCATAAGTGCTGCGGATTAAAAAAGGGGCAGGCTTGGCGATGCTGGAGGTGGGGTTGGCGAGAAGGTGTTTCTTTAATCAGAATGATCAGGGAGGGTCTGGAAGCAAGGGAGCAGAGCATGAGGATACCGAGGGAAGAATGTTCCAGGCAGAGAGAACAGCCAGGGCAAGGGCTGTGAGGTGGGAGTGAGGAATAGAGAAAAAGCTGGTGGTGGAAGGAAGCAGGGAAGACATGATGGGGGTGAGGTGCCAGGTAACGAAAAACCTGGTAAGCTATTTCCAGCTCTACTACACTAACTCTAAGTGAGACAGACACTGGGATGTTGACGTGATCTCAGGTACATGCTACGGGTCACATTGGCAGTGATACGGAGAACAGTTGGGGTGGATGGGGGAGAAGCAGAGAACCCAGGTAGGATGCTCTCGCAGGATTCCAGACAAGAGGTGACGGCTTTGACCAGGGTGGTAGAAATGGAGGTGGTAGGAAGGGGTTAGATTATAAATGTATTTTGAAGGTCAGAGCCAACAGATGTGCAGATGGTCTGAATACAGGGTATGAGAGAAAGGGAGAGAAGCCTAGGATGAGTGGAGATTTTGGGCTTGAGCAATTACCAGATGCACTTGTCATTCCCTGAGAATGGGAAGACAGCGCAGAAGCAGGTCTGCAGGCATACGGAATCAGGAATTCAGCTCTGGACATATTAAACCCCTATGCTTAGTAGGTACCCGAGTGGAGACACTGGGTAGGAAGAAGCTTACCTGAGTCTGAGGCTGAGGAGGAGGTGAGAGTAAGAGACGTACATGGAGAACTGCCAAGACAGAGATGGTTTTTAAAGCTAAGAAACTAGAAGCAGTTATGAGTGTAGACAGAGAAATGAAAAGGTCCAAGACCAGAACTCTAAGGAACTGCAAGGTTTCGAAGTAACTAGAGGTCAGAGGACAGCAGAGGATGAGCAAACAGGACCGAGAAGGAGGGAGGAGAAAAGAAAATAACAAAAGAGTGGTGTCCTGGGGGCTGGATGACAAAGGCATTGAGAGGGAGTGAGCAACTGTACTGGAAGTGGCTGTCGGCGGACAAGATGCTGAACTGGACAGTGTGTAGCCTCTGCTGGTCCTGGCAAGAGCATTTCCATGGGACTACCTGGGACTTGGAATGAAGTTCAAGAGAAAACAGGAGGGAAGGAGGGGCAGACGGGTCTTTTGAGGAGCTCTGCTGTAAACGGAACATAAATGGGCCAGTAAGTGGAGGGGAATGTGGAGACAAGGGAGAGTTCCTTTTCTTTTTCTTCATTTTATTTTTAAACAATGGAAATATAGCCCTACCTGGTGTAGCTCAGTGGATTGAGCTCAGGCCTGTGAACCAAAGGATCACAGGTTCTATTCCCAGTTAGGGGACATGCCTGGGTGGCAGGCCAGGTCTTCCCACCCCCGGTAGGGGGCACGCGAGAGGCAACCACACATTGATGTTTCTCTCCTTCTCTTTCTCCCTCCCTTCCCCTCTCCCTAAAATTAATTAATAAAATCTTTTAAAAAATAAAAAAAAAAAAACAGTGGAAATATAGCATGTTTCTAAGTTGATGTGAAGGGACTCAGTAGAGAAGGAAAATCTGGTGGTGCAGAGGAGGGATGTAAAAATTAGAATGATGTCCCTCAGCAGGTGAGAAGGGATAGGATTGGGGACCAGAATAGTTCATCCGTGCTAAAAGGAGGGAAAGCAGAGCGCACGGGAGCAATTGTGGGTAGCTTGTTAGTGCAGTAGTGGAATCATGGAAATTCTCTGTGAATACTTTTTTCTCAGTGAACTAAGCAAGATTCGCAGAAGGAAATCAAGCGTGGGGAGTGAAATACTAGACAGGAAGACAGAGGAAAATACCTAACATGATTATCAGAAGCTCATCAGATTTTGTAGACTAAATTTGAAGACTATATTTAGTTAGATGCTAAAAGTAGCATATATAAATTTTTTTCCTCAGAATATCTCATTTACTACATTTACCTTGTTAAAATAAAGTGTGTGCTGTAGTTAATGTACAGATGCTGCAAAATAAAGCATAACTCCACAATTTCAGGATGTGGTAAGAATATGATTCATCCCTTCCTAAGAATCAACACAAACTGATAAAACAGCAATGGGAAGCTTTTCAGAAAATGACACATAAAAAATAACTTGCTAATATGCACTGATTAGAATAAGCTTCCCAAGAAGACAAGGGCTAGAACTGAAGCACTGGAGATGGAGAGCGGTAGAGAGATTCATGAAAAGGAAACACTGATAGCACAAAAAAGTTTCCAGATTAGAAAGGGGTATCACTCTTGCTTGATAGAAAAAAGCCTCAGGGCCTACAATTATCTGTTCAAACCAGAATAGGAGGCCATTATCTACCAGGAGAGGAAGTCCAATGTTAATGACTCATACTGGTCACCCTGACCGCAGAGCTTTCCATATACTCATATGCTGGCTTTAAAAAAAAATTTGTTTTAAGGCATCAGTTTGTTGTGAGTTTGGCTATGGAGAGTTAACGCATCCAAAACATGATGGTTTATACATGATTTCATAAAATGCCGGAGCCTAGGCCTGACAGAGCCTTTGGAGAACATCTAGTTCATAGTTGCCATTCTGAGTAGCCTCTTCAAGCTACCAATAGATCCTGGAACCGGAGGGTCTCTTCAAGGCTAATGGAAGGACAGATGCCTACCCAGATAATCCATCTTTACAGAGAGAGGGATATCTAAACTCAATTTGAAAAGAACAAAGAAATGATATAATCCAT
This sequence comes from Micronycteris hirsuta, assembly GCA_004026765.1. NCBI lineage: Eukaryota > Metazoa > Chordata > Mammalia > Chiroptera > Phyllostomidae > Micronycteris > Micronycteris hirsuta. Next base: position 50,135 of record PVJI01006062.1, on the reverse strand, counting down.
ATGCCTTGTTCCCTTTCCCTCACCCACTCACTCAAGGTCCTTCATTTTAATAACTATAAACAGTTAACAACTTCCAGAATTGGGAAAATATCAGTATTCAAATGGCACCTCATTCTTTAAAATCTCCTGAATGAACAGGATAGGCTTTGCTTGGAAAATCAAATCATACAGATTGATTTTTATCAGTTCAGCATCTGTAGATAAAATCGTTTGAGCTGAAGATTGGTTCCAGGACACTAACATCGCAAAGCCTTTCCTTGACTCAATCCACTCAACTGTCCTCGAAGATGTGCCATTTTCTGCCTCAGGGGCATGAATGCTTCATGTTAGATAATACCGTCAATTGAGTTTATAACATAAGATTTTGTGTCTAATGTTCAGAGACATTGGTCAAAATTGGTTTTCATCCAGAGAATAAGTCTGCTACTATAGAAATGATTGATATAATAATTTGTATTTAACTTAATATTGCTGAATTTTAAAAATTTGTTGGGATATTCTAATTACCAGTATTTACTCTGCTAACAAAGAATTAAAAAGTCATCATTTATTCCTCTTATTAAATATACCTTCTGTTGAATTTTTATTTTTACAACTCTTATGAATTTTAAATTTCCTTTAAATTATTCTATTAAAATTTAATTTACCATGCCTAAATTTTACTTTATGCCATAATATAACTACTAGTCACACCTTCTAGCATAATAGTTTAGAGATTAAAAAAATAATGCCTGAGGTCTCAATCTCAAATTCCTACTGTCACAGGTGGATATAAATACAGCAATCACCATATGCAAAAACTAGTGCATTTTTTCGGATTTTGGTACCCATAATTAATACCACATATAAGAAAAATTCTAAAGCACAAAACATTTCTGCCATAATTTAATTAACATTTGCATCAATCATTCTCTCTACTTAATACGCTTTCCTTAGCCAAACGGCTGTCGGTGCTCGTGACAAAGTGCATCCCTTACTTCTACAGCCACGATCTTTTGGAAACACATCTTCTCTGGCTTAATTGCAATACAATTTAGCAATCTTGCAGGATTGCTGACCAAATTAATTTACAAAACTGATATAGCTGCTGTCTGCTAAACCTGGCCTGTAACATGAATTTGCAATTATTTTTCACAACCTTAATTCATTAAAATTTAATTAGTACATTTTTAATGGGGAGGTAGGAAGAATTTGAGCATCTGGATCTTGAGTGGTCGTCACCTTTAGTTCAGAGCTAAATAGACTTGTTTGCCTATAATATGTGAGTCCCTGTGTGAGTGACATATGGAAGTCACTGCCCTGACTCCCTCCAGAGGGATGTTGTTGGCTTCCCCACGGTCTGGAATATTTCTGTAGCTCTGCATCTGTTGTATCCCAGTGGGGCTGAGATGCTATCTCAAGCCACCAGGCAGGAGCTTTCCTGCCTGACACATTTACCCCGAGTTCCAGACTCTATAAATCCAGTGTTCTACTTGACATGTCCACTTGAACGTTTAATAGGCATCACGAACTTAACAGGACCAAAATCAAACCCTTGATTTTGTACCTTTCCAAGCCTGCCCCCCTACCGATCTTCCTGGTCAGAAACTAGCACTATCCTCTCCTCAGTTGGCCAAACCAGAAACCCAGGAGTCACCTGGGACTACTCTCTCTGTTTCTCTGACCTTACAGCTAACCAATCACTCATCAAGTCCTTTCAGTTCTGCCCTCTGTCCAGTTCCCATCTCCATGGCCATGACCATGGTCTGAGCCACAGCATCTCAAGTGCACCTGCCATTAGTCTCCCATTCTTGCTTCTAGTTTTGCCTCCATAATCCATTCTCTGCCTAGCAACCAAAGCACACTTTATGGGAAAAAAAACTAGACAGTCACACCCATGCATAAGCCCTCCAATGGCTTCTCGGTGCACAGCACATGCGATCTGGCCGCTTCTACTTCTGTGTCCCTCAGCAGCCCTTCCTTCTGTCCTGGGGCTGACTGCGCCAGATCGCTTCCCTGCGTTCCGGCCTTTGCTCCTGCTGCCCCTTCTGCCCGGTCAGCTCCTTTCACAACCTTGTCATGTCTTACCACTCCTCACCTCCCTAGAGAGGTCTTTTCTGATCACCTTTTCTTTTTTAAAGTTTTTTTATTTTGAAAATGTTTATTGTTTTTAGAGAGAGGAACAGAGAGAGAAACATCAATGTGAGAGAGAAACATCAATTGGTTGCCTCCCATATATACCCTGACCAGGGACTGAGCCCAAAACCCAGGTATGTGCCCTGACTGAGAATCAAACTTGCAACATTTTGGTGTCCAGCACAATGTTCCTACCAACTGAGCCACACCGGCAAGGGCCTAATCACCTTTTCTAAAGTGCTACTTGCTCTGTCACATTACCTGCGGCCCCCAAATCTTAACAGGTATGCTCTTTATTCCATTACCTTCTCTTCTTTATGGCATGTATTATTATGTAAGAGGATTTAATATTTATTTTTAACACTGTAATGTTCTTTGAATATACATTTATTTGTAAAGACTTTCAAGACTTTGCTCAAATGTTGCCTCTTCAGTAGAGTTTTCCTTGCCACCTGTCCTATATTTCACCTCCCTCACACAACCTATGCTGTTCTCTGCTTTCTGTTGGCTCTCCTTAGCATTTCTCACTAGGAGGCATATATATTTTACTTATTTGTCCTATGCACTACCTTTGCCCTTACAATGAAGACTCCATGTTTTGTTGATGGCCCCATCTGCGGTGCCTAAACAGGGCCTGGCATGTTGTGGATTTTCACTAAATAATTTTTGAGTGAGTAACTTTTATAATGTCTTCCACTGGAGTACAAGATCTAAGAGGACAGAGACCTCTGCAGTGTTCATGTCAACCCCGGGGCCTCAAACAGGATGTGTACATGGCAGGTTTATGCAGCTGCAGATGAATGTGGACAAGCTTCATGAAATGAGGAGCTGGAAGATGGAGAAAGTCAGATAGAAACGGAGATGGTGGGAGGGGGCTTAGGGAGAAGGTAGCTGGTGAGAAAGAAGTCAGCGGAAAGAAACTACAGAGAACACAAGAACATTCCACTGTATATTTTTAAAATCCTTCCTAAGGATACCTGCAACCTCTTGAACTGAGGCTATTAAAGCTCTCAGGGACCTAACATGAAAATTATATTGTGCATCAAAAAAGAATGGGATGAGCCCTGGCTGGTGTAGCTCAGTGGATTGAGCGCGGGCTGGGAACCAAAGGGTCCCGGTTCGATTCCCTGTCAGGGCACATGCCTGGGTTGCTGGCCAGATCCCCAGTGAGGGCCATGTGAGAGGCAACCATACATTGCTGTTTCTCTCCCTCTCTGTCTCCCTCTCTTCCCCTCTCTCTAAAATAAGTAAATAAAATCTTTAAAAAAAAACAAAAAAGAATGAGATGAGGTGGTAATGGAAAATTAATGACCAGAGTGTTATTCTTTATTTTCTTTTCAAAACCAGAGAGATGCTATATTGGGCGGGGGGGTGGGGGGGAGTGGGGTCAGAAAAATGTTTCTAAATTCAGCTTTATACAATAGTCATAATTGTCTTATTTAAAACAGTATTTATTGCTTAAGCTCATGTATATGCATGAGAAATTGATGCTGTATAAAAGTTATAAGGAAAAAAAAGAAAATGCAAATAAATAGGGGGCAGTGAGAAAGACAATTTCACAGAACACAAGGACATCAAAAACAGTTATCTAAGTAGAAGTATTCCAGAATACCTGTGCCTTCCCATATCTCGCCCGTGGACTCTGAGGGTATTTACGAATTAGTTCTTCAAATGCAGTCTTTGCCTCCTCAATTTTCCCCTGTTAGGAAGAGGTAATTTCATAAAACAATAAATTTAAATGCATAATGCTATTCAATGTAGTATTAAATATTCATCAAGTAATTCTGTCAACATTTTCTAGATCCCATTCTGAGTTTAAAGAGAGTTTTATCTAAGATTTAAAAAATTAACTGTATTACGGAACAAAACTAGAAATGAACGTAAGCATACTTTATCTTTTAAAAGACAGAAACCTGACGAATGATATAATACAAGTCTTTGTTAACAGAAGTTGCATTTTTCCTCTAAGTATATAATTCCTACACACATTCTTGAAGAAAATATTTAGGTTTCAAGTTGGGGAAAATACTGCTGGCAGCTGGAATGTCTTGGGGTCTGTGATGAGAACTCTGAAGCATCTTAAAATGACAGGGAATGAGCATGCAGATGCAAGAGCCACTTGGCTGCGGCTCCTGTTACCCATCGACGTCAGGGTGGATTTGACTCATCTGGTTGTGCCTCGAGTGCCTTGCTGCCTCAGTGTCACGTGAGCCCTCCCAGAGCTCACACAGGCCCTCGAGAAGACGGGCGAGCGCGTCTGATAGGTCTCGGAGCACCACTGCATGGAAAGGAACTGAGGACATGCAACAGGTGCCCCTGGGGGGTCTTGGCAGGGGGCGGAGGAACCCTCTCCTCTCCTCACTCCAACAGCGCCATTCCGCAGGGCCAGGCACGTGTGCCCTGGTTTCCAATGGATGGCAGCTGGTCAAGGATATTTGGAGCCATGGGACAGGGACAGATTTTCTGAGTTCGACCTCCCAGACCCTCAGTTCCCTATAAATTGGTAAATCCATTCATTTCACATGGAAACGCAAGCTCACTGCAATTTCTATGTTTTGCCCTCATTGAATCAGTTTTCATACAACAAAGTTTACCTCCCAGTATGGCTGTGCGAAGCAAACTGTACAGCCCACCAATGGGGACTCATGCCTACTTCCAAAAGACTTAGCTCAATAGGGAGAAGTCAGGCAACCTCCATGTTAAAGTTCCCGAAAATCACTCCTTCACCAAGATACCATGGAAGAAGGGGTTGTCTTTACTCTCTCACAAGGGCCATCAATGGCAGAGAGGGGCTGGGGAAAATACATGCACAGTATAGTGGTTCCGAATGCAGGCTCCAAAGCCAGGCTGACTGGTGGGAGCCTGGGCTTCACCACTTAGAAGGTGTGTGACCTACGAAAGTTACTGATGACTTTGCCTTAGGTGCCTCATCTGTAAGATGGGGATAATGAGGCCCTTGACTACCTTTGTGGAGCTGCTTTAAAGGTCAAATCCGAAAACATACACAAAGAGCTTGTAGACACCGCAGAGAGCACAGAAAGCACTGGGCGTTGCCTGTTGTTGTTGCTGTGGTTTGTGGGGGGGACGTGCGGGCCGACACAAGACCTGGGGCTCGTCCCAGGTACGTCTCTTACCTGACAGACAGCAGGCTAACAATGCCCAGTAAATGAGGACTTGGATGTAGAGATAACCAAGCCAGGAACACATCTCTGAGTTATACTCAGTGTCAGAAATAATTGTATCACTATTGAAAATATGGTGACCCTCTCACAATATTAATTATTTAAAGCAGTATTAGGTTCACAGCGAAACTGAGAGGCAAGGATAGAGATTTCACATATACCCCTAGCCCAACAACACAAGCAGAGACTCCCCCATAATCAGCATCCTGCACCAGAGTGGTATATTGGTTCCAATCAATGAGCCTATGTTGACACATCATAATCGCCCAAAGCCCCTGATGTACCTTAGGTCCATACTTGGTGTTGCACATTGTATAGGTTTAGATAAATGCATCCTGTCTGTGTCCACCACTATACTACCACACAGATTAGTTTCACTGCCCCCAGATTTTTCTGTGCCTTTCATATTTGTCCTTCTCTCCCATCCTGTGTCCCGACACCCACCCTTGGAAACCACTGATCTCTTTACTGTCTCCATAGTTTTGCTTTTTCTAGAATGTTATACAATTAGAATCATACAGTAGGAAGCCTTTTCAGATTAGTGACTTTGGTTAATAATATGCATTTAAGGTTCCCTCGTATCCTTTCATGGCTTGGTATCACTTTTTTTTTTAGTGCCGAGAAATACTTGATTGTCATAACACAGTAATTTATCCATTCACCTACTAAAGGACATTTGGTTGCTCCCAAGTTTCGGCAATTATGAATTAAGCTGCTACAAACATTCGTGTGCAGGTTTTTGTGAGAATACAAATTTTCAACTCCTTTGGGTCATCATCAAAGAACAGGATTTCTAGATCACACAAGAGTATATTTAGTTTTGTAAGAAATCACAAAACCGTCTTCCACAGCAGCTGCACTGTTCTCCCTCCCCACAAACAATAAATGACAGCTCGTGTTTCACATCCTTGCCGGCATTTGGAGCTGCCAGTGAGCAGAGTTTGTCCCTCCTCACAGGTGTGTAGTGGTATCTCACTGTTGTTTTAATCTGCATTTCCCTGATAACATGGACACGGAATGCCTTATGCTTATTTGTCCTCTGTATATCTTCTTCGGTCAGGTGTCCATGAAGGTCTTTAGCTCATGTTTTCTTACTGCGGAATTTTAAGAGTTCTTTGTATATTTTGGATAAGAGTTAGTTTTTAAAACCACTACTTTGTTTCTTCTGTAAATGATTTTAAGGAATGAAGAATTTATATTAAATACCTTTTTCTATGTGACTTTCTTCTAACTACCCTGTATTAGCTTCCTGTGACTGCTATAACAAATTACCACAAACTTGGTGGCCTACAGCGGCAGAACTTAGTTCTCTCACAATTCTGTGGCACAGAAGTCCAAAATCAGTTCCACAGGGCTGAAATCAAGGTTTTAGCAGGGCTGCATTCCCTCCGAAGGCTCTGGGGGAGAATCTGCTGCTTGCCTCTTTCAGCTTCCAATGGCTGTTGGCGTTCCTGGGCGCACGGCCTCATCATCCTAGTCTTGTCGCCATTTTCACATCACTTCTCCCCTGTGCATGCTTCTTCTCTTCTGTCTGTATCAAATTTCCATCTGCTTCTTTATTGAAAGGATGGACTGGGGGCCTATGATGATTAATTTTTTGTGTGGCAAACTCAACTGGGCTAAGGGATGACCAGATAGCTGCTAAAACATTGTTTCTAAGTGTGTCTGTGAGGATGTCTGAAGAAGAAATTAGCATTTGAATCAACAGAGGAAATAAAGAAGACCATTCTCATCACTGGGGTAGGCATCATCCAATCTGGAGAGGTCCTGAATAGAACAAAGAGGCAGAGAAAGGAGAATTTGCTCTCTTTGCTTGAGTTGAGACATCCACCTCCTGTCCTCAGACATGGGTGCTCCTGATTCTCAGATTGAGACCTACACCATCGGTGCCCTGATTCTCAGTTCTTCAAACTCAAACTCAATTATACCACTGGCTTTCCTGTTTCTCCAGTTTGCAGATGGCAGAGTGTGAGACTTCTTGGTTTCCAGATATTATATGCCCTATTGGTTCTGTTTGTCTGGAAAACCCTGACTACTCCAGGGCTTACCAGGGCAATCCAGGAAAACAGCTCTTTCATAAGATCCTTAATTACAAGCCAAAGCCCTTTTATCAAATAAGCTAACATTTACAGGTCCAGGGATTAGAACATGATTACCTTTTGGGGAAGCCATTTTTCAGCCTACCAAACTCTGCCCTCTGGACCCTAATAATTCACATCTTTCTCACAGCAGATTTACTCATTCCACTGTTCCCCAAAGTCTCTAATACTACATTAGCAACTCAGATTTGAAATCTCATCTAAATCTCATTAGCTCCAAAGTTCCAAGTCTCATCATCTATTTCATCCAAAGCAGGGATGGGTGAGACTCTACTTATAATCCACCCTGGGGTAAAATTCTTCTCCATCTGTGGTTCTATGAAACTAGAAAACAATTTGTCTGCTTCTAAAACACATGGTGAGATAAGCATGGGATAATGTTTATAAGCATTTATATTCCAAAAGGGAGAAAATAGAAGAAATCAAGGTATCACTGATTCCAAGCAATTTCAAAATATGGCAATACAAATTCCATTAGGTTTCAAGGTCTGTGGCTTGGGGCTCTGCCCTCCGAGTCCTCTGCTCTGGCTTCCTCATCTCTGGCCTTGGGTCCTGGGCTCTGCCTATGGAATTATCTTTCCTTTCTATTGAAAGGGTAGCATGGGTTTGCAGTTGATTAGGGTCACTAGCCTGTTTCTTGCCTATAGAATTTGGGAGTTTGTCAGTCTTTTTTCAGTATGTCCTGTCTCTTTCAGTTTAAGGTGGCAGTGCTTCTGCGGTATAATATTCTCAAAAACCTTATAGGTCTCTTGTGTATGTCTCAGGAATTCACACCATCAGAGAGTCACAGACCCTCCCAGGATAATCCCATCTCTATTCTCGGCTTCTGCTGAGATGGTGGAGGGGATCCATTAGTCACACACCTAATTTCTTCAGGAAAAGGATGTCCAGCTCCACCTTTGACTTTCTCTCCAAAGTATGCTTTTCTAACAGTGCATTTCCTCATTTTATCATCTTTAGAAATATGGAGAGACTGAGAAATTCCCGAATTATCATGTTCTGGTTTTTATTTCCTTAATTATCTCTTTCCTTTCATATTTTATTATAAGCAACAGAAAGAAACTAGGCCACACCTTCAACACACTGCTTGAAAAAACTTTTCAGTTCAATATCCAAGTTCATCTCTTAGAAGTTTTGCTTCCAAATGACTGTAAGATACAATTCCGCTAAGTTTCTTGCCACCATGTGACAAGGGCTGCCTTTCCTCTAGTTTTCAATAACATGTTCCTCATTTCCTTCTGGGCCCTTGTCAGAGTGCATTTAATGTCTATATCTGGACTGAGATTAAGATATTTGTTTGTAACGATATATGTATTCTCTCTGAGAATAGGCGCTCTCTCTACTGTGCTCCTCACTTCTTCTGAGCCCTCGCCAGAAGCAGCTTTCACGTCCATAGTTCTACCAACAGTCTGCTTAAGATAATCCAGGCTTTGGCTACCATGCATCTCAAAATTCTTCCAGCCTCTACGCCTTCCCCAACTCCAAAGCCACTTGCGCATTTTCAAGTATTTGCTACAGCAGCACCCCACTGCCCAGTATTGGTTATGGCTGCTGTAACAACTTTGCACAGATGTGGTGGCTTCAAACCACAGAAAGTTCTTCTGTTACAGGTCTGGAGAACACACGTCCAAATCACTGGGCAGAAGTCAGGATGTGGGCACAGCTATGCTTCCTCCAGAGGCTCCAGGGGAGAATCTGTTCCTTGCCTCCTGACACCATCTCTTGACTAGTGGATGCATCTCTCCAAGCTCCACTTCTGTCTTCATCTTGCTGTCTCCTTTCTGTGTGTGTCTTCTGTTCTGTCTGTATCAAATTTCCCACTGCCTCTTTCTTATTAAGAAAACATGTGATTGCATTTAGGGCCCAACTGGATAACCGCGCCTGTCTCCCCACTTCAAGATCCTTAACATAAGCCTATTTGCAAAGACATTTTCTCCAAAATGCAGTAACATCTGCAAGTTCTTAATAGACATTAGGAGATGGATATCTGTTGGGCGACCATTTTTAGCCTTATGAAACTTAAAAGACAAATGTTGAGGCTCTATTTGTGAAATGCGTGCTAAATGCACCATTACCAGATTTAAAATACAGGAATAATAATATTCATAACAAATTTGCTAAGGTATTTTGTTTCTGCTTGACATTTCCTTAGTTGGCCATCCAGGTTATAAACCAACTATAATATTTTGGCTCTATCCTAGGCATCCTTTGGATCTCCTTAAGACGGAGGCTATGTGGCCTTCATAAGAAGGTACTATTTGTCAAAGTAAACGTGTTTGCTCTCCAGTCTGAAAACATTTCCCTTCCCTAAGTTCTTACTAGAGAACATAGCTCCTAAAACTATCATAAAATTCTTATTAAAAAATTCAACTGCAAGATACAATGCTTGTGAAAATTGCCTGAAAACCATCTGTTCTTCAACATACTTCATATTTTACCTTAAGACCAAGCTGGTTCATTGGAGAGACATGTACTGGGCCCACCGTTTTGGCATGAGGCCAGTGGAAGGCAGGGACGTGAAGACATACCCCTGCGGATGCAGACTCTGTGGCTGTGACACTAGGGAAGAGGCTGAGCAGTCAGCACATCATTACACTCTTTGCAAAGACCTGCAGCAGGAGGTCCCTCTGTGGACGTGGTGCAGAACAGCTACTCTGATGAAGACGACTCATCTTGCAGTGCAATGCTACCCCTCTCGTTCTACCTGCAGCTTATTTCATTTCTAGCACTGTTTACAGCCTGTGGTGTGAACTTCCTTGTGCTGGCCTTACTCTGGCTGCAAGTTTTCTTTTCTATCTCCTTTTTTATTTCACTTATAACGCAATAATAATAATAAATGGTTCCAACAAACAACTATTTCAGCATGTAATCTGAAACGTTTTTTTCTGGGGGTGAGAAGGAATTTTAAACAATACATATTATTTTCTAAAAACAGATTATTGAAATATGTTCTGATCTATACATTTTTGAAGGAAAAATAAAGTGACCTCACATTTCTATGTGGCACAGTATTTGCAGCTGGGACGCGAGCGGAGACAGGCCCCCATCTGCCTGGGGCTTGCCTTAGCCAGGCCTCCACTCTTCCAAGTGCAGCCATTCTTGCTACAAAACAACCCCGAAAGACTTAATTATGCTGATGATTCAGTCAGTAATCTGGCTTCGGGATGCTTCAAAAGCAAGAATTGCCTATGTGGCTTCCCCTTCCTCCTTCATGTACCCTGTTATAGATACAGGGTGCTCCTTGAGGAAAGCATCGTAAGTTCTCCAAAATAAGCAGAAACCAGAGAATGCCCCGTTGATTGTTCCAGCACGTTTATGTCCACTGACCTATCTGCCCCTTGGAAACTGAGTCCTTCTTTATCACTCATTGTAATTACATAACAATCCTTCTGTAAAGCTGTTTGTTCTTTATCCCAAAAGTCACTTGTTAATAGACATTCCACATTTGTACCTGGTATTTAGTATAGAGGAAGTGGACAATGACAAACAAAGTAATAGAAAAAGAAGATTCCTGCTTCACTTCTGTTAAAAAATGCAAACTTCCTAAAAATAGTAGATGGAGCCCCAGCTGGTGTAGCTCAGTGAATTGAGCGCGGGCTGGGAACCAGAGGGTCCCGCTTCGATTCCCAGTCGGGGCACATGCCTGGGTTGCGGGCCAGGTCCACAATGAGGGCCATGTGAGAGGCAACCATACATTGCTCTTTCTCCCTCCCTTCTCCTCTCTCTGAAAATAAATAAATAAAATCTTTAAAAAAAAATAAAAATAAAAATAAAAAAATAAAAAAAATAAAAAACAAAAATAGTACATGGCTTCATTTTATAAAGTTGAACAAGACAGATTCAAAATTTATTCATTCCGTGGGGTTCATTTACTGAACAACTTTGCTGCGATATTCTTTGGAGTTACTACATTTTTATTGGCTGGTAACACGGGTAAGCTTATGCTCATACAGAAGACTTCATGCTTGCTGGTACACGCATACATTCCCAATAAATGTGTGAGAAGCACATTCTTTTTCCACATCAGTTTCTAACTTGGGTGTTTTTGGTTTTTATATTGTTGCTTATTTACTTACTGTCCCAAGGCCCCTTTTTTTGCAGCCAAAGTCTCCTGATAAAAAGAGCAGATTACAGGAAAACTAAGGAGCATTACGCTGAGTATAAATTCAAGTACAGAGGAGAGAAAGAGAAATTTCCCTGAAGAACAAGAAGATGATTAAGTGAAGATGTCATTAAATACATTATAATAAATATTTGACCCAATAATGAGATGAATATGACTGAGTTAGGAGAACAACTTCAAGCTAGTGTCAATTCATTGTTTTCGAAACTAATATCTAGAAATAAATGCAAGTGAGATTTCAAATTAACGGATGACAAAGCAAAATATAAAGGCCACCCTGAACACTGGAGGTGCCTGAGGTTAACCTCAGGTGAGAAGAATGTTAAACCCAACGCCATTTCACCTAACAGTAACTCTCTTAAGAGTACTGCACTTACCTAGTTTTTCCTTTCGGGTGGAGGTGCTATAAATTAAAACCTCCACTTATATGGTACTTGATAGTGTTGATGCTTTCTCTCCCCTAACCTCATTTGATTTTTACAAGAACAAAATAGGGAGTATGATTATTATTATTCTTATTTTTTAAAATAAGGAAACCTAGGCTCAGACTGGCCAAGTGATTCGCCCAAAGCCACATGCTAGATTTGCCCAAAGCCACTGACTCCCAAGCCCTTCCCTGAAGGTGAGCCCTATTGCTCTTTGGCCATCACAGCTGCAATTTTTCTTTTCAATTGCTTCATTTCACAAAGAATGCTGATGTCCCTAAGGGAAAAACCCACTTTACTCAAAGGTTGTTGCTCTTCACATTTTTTTTTTTAACAAATCAAGAGTAATGCCTGAGTTTATGTAACAACTAAACCATTGCATGTTTCTGCACAATACAAAAACATCAACCTACCCTTTTACGGAGTTTTTCTGCAGCATCAAGTTCAGCTTTAATAGTCTTATCAAATTTATTTAATAGTTTAGGCTTCTTTTTCTTAACTGAAAGAAAAAAGAGGTTTTTATTTATTTTTTTTGTCTCGAAGTAGTTATTAAGAATAGTGATGTACACGTAGTGAGAGACCTCGTGCTGGGCTGGATACTACAACTGTGAGAGCAAGCTCACTGCTACTCAGTGTCCCGCCCCCTGTACGACGGACTCAGTGACATGGCTCTTCCTTACAGGCCCACAGGCGTTGTCTGTGGGCTGTGTGAATATTGGTATACCTAGTTTCTGGAGTGAAAATGGTAGGTATGACTTCTGAACTCTTATGAAACACTTCTTGGCTAAGTCCAAAAGACCACTTAAAACAGTTTTTGGATATGTCTATAATGTTTCTGATGAGGTAAATATAAAAAGAGGAAGCTACTCTCAATGGAGTCAAGTAAACAGCATTTCTTAGTCCAGCACTCAAGCCCTTCCATTGCATCATGGACCCACCACTCTGGCTACAGCCTACCCTTCAACCCAAGTGGACCATCCTACGTACCCCAAATAAGCTTTGTGCCACTTCTGAGGCTACCTCCCCCATATTACATGGCCTATTCCTTATGGTTGTCAGATGAAAATGTGCCTGCCCTTCAACAACTAGCTTACAACCACAATCCTTACAGTTTCTCAACCTATCACTCATGCAAGTAGTCTCTCTCTCCCCCGCCCACCCCACCCCCAAATAAAGCCCACAGCACCCTTCCTTCACGCATGTGACTTTTATCATAATCGTTTGTGTACTTCTCTTTCTCCCCTTCCAAACCATGAGCTCCTGCAGAGTGGCTCCATGTCTTAGAGCAAACTGAGTTTATTCATGCTTTCTTAGCATGAAGTCACAGTCAGCAAGTGAGGGTGTAGGTCCTGACAGAATAGATATCGAGGGCTCCCTGGAAGCCCAGAGGAAATAATCCTATCTGAGGGCACAGGAGAGTGACAAAAACAAAAATTTGATGGGTGAGCTGGATGTTCCAGACAGAAAAGGGGACAGGTGGTGGGGAGTGGGGGGGAGTGGAATAGAGAGAAATGAGAACAGTCAGAAGAAAACTTCCTCAATGTTCTGACATTAAACTTACAAATTCAATGACTTCTGCTCTATCCTGTCACAAAGGAGGAGGAGCCTTCCTTCCTTGGGCTCCCCCACCCCCGCCACACGCACACCTGCCCACTGTCTTCTACATCTCCTCTGAATGCTTCCACTCTCCAGCTCTCTTCTGAGCCCGTCATCATTGGTTAGTGCTGAAGCCTTGCTGTCTTAAAGCAAACCAACCAACCAAGCCAGGCAAACCTCAGCCTACCCTCTTCCACTTGCTCACCTCTCTTTACCTCCCCTCATGCCTGCCTCCCTCTCAACCCTCACTGCTCCCCCCATGCACGAGCAAAAGCAAGTCCTCCAGAAGGAAAGGGAGCTCAGTAGATAAGAGTCAGATGGCCAGGGATCTGAGACCCAACTACATCACATTCCAGCTATGTGACCTAAGTCAAGCCGGTACTAAAATCTTGTGGCTCTCACTTCCCTAATCTATAAAAAGCTGGAGGTGGTTTAAGAATTAAGTTGATATTATACACGAGCAAATAGCACAGTGCCTAGCATACAGTAGGTGCTCCATACCTGAGAGCTAATAATGGCCTTCTCTGCAGGTTCATTTCCTATTCTACCCGACCAGGACTTCTGCAGCAACTGACACATTGACCCCTCCCTCCCTCCTGAAATGATCCCTCTCCTTGACTTCTGTGTTGCCTGCCTGCCTAGTTTTCCTCCTTAGTCTCTGGTCTCTCCATTTCTTACTGGTCTCCTCTGTGGCTCCTGCCCTGTGCCGATCCCTGGGGTTCTGTGCTCTTTGGGGTCAGTTTCCAGCACTCTAAAGGGCTTTAACTGCTGAATTTCCAAACTGAGCAACAAATTAACTAATTAATTTTCTCCTGCATTACCAAAATCATAAATCCAAGTGCCTATAATTTCTGGCACAGATATCTCAAGTTCAGTAGATCAGAAATGGAAGGAATACGTAGAATTATCTAAATGAAGACTGAATGGAATTGCTATATATATATATATATTTTTTTTTTTTTTTTTAGCATTTACTGTGTCAGGCTACCCGTCTCTAAAGTTTGCGCTTTAACACATGTCTTTTATTCTCTGTACTTTCCAGACACAGAAAATTTACTTCTACAAGTTGAAGTTCCAAAAGAGTCAGCCCCTTGACAGCTCCCTGCTTTCATTTACCCAAGAGGAAGGGGATACTTATTTCCAGAAAAGCTCCTGGAAACTCTTAGCGTCCAGCCTCTCCCCACAGGGATTTGGTGTGACATATGATCATTGATTTGGGGGAAGGGACAACCTTGTGTGACTGAGTTCCACCCCTCTTCATTGTCCCAGGAGCAAACACATTGCACTGAGCATCCTACAGGGAGAGACCCCCACCCCCCACCCCGCAGGAGAACTAGAGCTGTTCCCTGCTGCCTGGAGTGGGCTGCGGTGTCAATTTTCTGGGGTTCAAAATGAAGAAACCTGTTATTCCTGCTCATCTCAGCCCCACCCTCGCCTTTAAATCAGCTCTCACCAGTAATAAAAGTGACGCCTTGGTCACCTTCCCTTTATTTCATTCCCTGTGAATTTCTAAAGTTGCTGTGCACTTTTGTTTATTCCGCCTTCCTCTTCTCCCATTCCGGAACCCTCAGGCCCTCTATTGTTGCAAACACGTAAATGCCTAAAGCAGAGGCTGAAAAAATAGCAGATAACTGGCACTTTCAGCTGTGTCTCATACGTTAGCATACATGCCGAGGACATGGAAAATGCACTGAGTTTTGACTGAGCTGTGGATTTACAGTAGTGGGAGTTATCGCCTCGTCTCAGCACTGGCCTGGTCTCTCAATTGCTCATTTGGGGTTTGTGGAAGTGTCTGTCAGCAAAATGCCAGGGGGCCTCAGGCATGCATCTGCGTACAGGCTTTTAAAGCTAGCATCATCGGTTTTCCCAAATACATGTCCCATGTTACACAGTTAAAATTAACAGGAGATTTATTTATAAGACAAAAAAGACTTGTTGGAAGTTCAGGGCGTCCAAAACACTCAACATTAAAATAATATACTTGCTGAACAGCCAGACTGGATCTTCATGTCAAAATATTTCAGTATGGTCACAAAAATAGACAAAATATTAAAAACCTCACAGCACCTGTTACCAAGAAATTACTCTGTCCATCTTTTCACATATGTTCCTGTTTAATAGATCCTCACTACTGCTGTTCTCTCTAACATTCAAGTTTTGTCCTGTCACGACTGTTTTTATTTTGCAATGTATACAGAGCCTGGGGCAATTTTCCCCACTGTAAACACACACGGATCTCTTCCCTCCCATTCTGGGGAGGCCCGTGGTCCTGCCACCCAGACCATAACAGGTCCCCCAGTTCTCTGGCCCCACTTTCTCATGTACAAATGACTGATTGGGGCTGGTTCTCTTAAGGTCTCTCTGAACTAAAAACTGCTGTGCTTCTAATTCTCAGTTGATTTAACCATGTCAATAATCTTTCAAAGTAGACCTAGAAGGTACTGGAATGGATTGTTAATTTTGTTGAATGTGGATTTTAAAAAATGGTTTAGGAGGTATCTGTCTATCCTATATTAATCTTTATATACTGCCATTACAAGTATTTCATCCTTTTCCAAAACCACAAAAAAGGGGGAAAAAAGTGACCAGCTGCGTTTGAAACCCTTACTTCCCTTGCCGTGCCACGATCGAAGCATTAAGAGTAAATAAAAAGGACAAGAAGGAAGATAAAAGAGTAATTAAAGGCATGAGAAAAGCACTAATCATACATCCTTAGAGTACATACAAATTAATGGAGACCCCTTTCATTTCCACTCACTCCGTGGAAGAAGATGATTTTTGCACCGTGGTGCATGGGGAGGAGCGGTCCATCAATAAAACCAGAGTCTTTGCATTACTGTGTTCTAGACCCGTTCCATTGAAGAGACTGATGAAAACAGCGGTTTGCCACAGGTGGATAGAAAAGCAACAATTCCCCAGCCAGTCTGTCCCCCAGCTCTACACTGTCCTGAAGATCTTTGTGAAACAATCTATCCACTTATCCCCACTGCTTAAAATACACCCAAGGACTGCCCCCAACCCCCAACCACCAGACATACCAAACAAAAATGTAATTCCTTAGAGTGCCATTCAAGCAATCCTGCTTCCAGTTACCCACCTGGGAGAAATGAAAACATTTGTCCACACAAAGACTCATGCATGCATACTCCCTGCAGCACTGCTCCGGACGCCCAAAGTAGGAAAAACCCAAATGTCCATCAACTGGTGAACGGACGGACGATGCGCGGTATAGCAATATACTCAAATACTAAGCTAGAATTCGAACACATGCAACAACATGGCTCAAATGCAGCAAATGCGTTACACTAGGTGAAAGAGGCCACATTCAAAAGGCTACTGACCGGATGACTCCCTTTATAAGCATTTTGGAAAAGGAAAAACTGTAGGGAAATGGATAAGTGGTTTCAGAGGCTGGGGATGGGGGAAGAACTACAAAAGGCACGAGAGAATTTTGGGCTACAAAGTTCTGTATCTGAACTGCAGTGGATAAACTGAATCTGGATGTCTATGCACACGTCAGAACGCACCCCTGCACACCGGGACACGTGTAGTCTGGACTTCCTATGGGTAAATTATGCCTCAGTAATGACTTAACAGAAATGAAGAGACAAGCTACATGATTCTCAATAAAGACTCTTATTATAACAGCATGAAAAGCATTTGGGCATAACAACATCATACTTCGAAAAATAAAATTCAATCTGGTTTTTAGCACCTTCAACTACCAAGTACCGATTGGGAGGTAATTCAAACCCAATCATGCTTAAGAGGCTCCATGCTGCACAAAACAAAGAAAAAAAAAAAACTTGCTCTTCCAGACTTAACTAGGCCCTCAAAGGCATCTATATATTTTTCTTATTTAATATCCTATTCCCAATTGTTCCTCTTCCTTGTTACTCATTCAACCCCCACCCCGAAGCATCCTACTCTTTAAAAAATCTTCTTTTTACTACTCTTGAACTACACCAAAATATCACCATTCTTCAGGGTATGAGTGACTATACCCCGTGGAGAGCGCTCCAACCTTGTTTACTGTCTCATTCATTCATTCAACGATTTGCTAAATGGCCACCATGCTCCAAGAATTGTGCTGGGTGCTGGGAATTCAATGGGACCGTCCTCAAGGAGCCTACAGTCTCATTGGGAGAGAGAGGGAAATGGATAATTCACCTTGAGAGGGATGTGTATAAAAGGTAGACCGGAAGTGGTGCTGATCTGTTTGGGAGGGAAAGAAAGCTTCCTGGGGAAACAGAAAACTCAAGTACACCCAGGTACAGGCGGCACTCCAGGCAGAGGAGTGTTTACTTTGTAATTCAACCACAAACGGAAACTTGTACTCTCATCGCTCGTTACTTTTCCTGTAAGTGAAAGGCTACAATTCCCTTCCTGCTTGGATGCTAGAGTTTGGTGTTCTATATGTGAATGTTTTTTATTTTATTTGATTTTTTTATCTTCACCTGAGGACAGTTTTTTCATTGTCGTTAGAGTGGAAGGAACAGGGAGGGGGGAGAGGAGGAGAGAGAGAGAGAATGAGAAGTTTTCCCGCCAACTTAAAACCCACCTGAAATGCTGTATTTATTCAAGGAAGATAACGTATGTCTTAAGCTCTTTCTCAGTTGTGTTTCCTTGAATCAGCTTTACTGCCTTTCACAAATCGGTCCCTGGTCTCGATTTTCATTTCCTGTTACTCAACCTGCAAAGAAGTTTACATCTCCTTTGGGCCGCCTTTCAAATGTGGCACTAACTTTGACACTCTGTGACGTTTCTCATGGTGTGTTTGTTTGTTTGTTTTCTGCCAGGAAAACCTTTTCCTCTACCAAAGTATACTCTATAGTACAACTTTCGAGACCTAGTTTAAATGTCATTTCCTCCATCAAGTCATCGAAGACCTCTTCATGGGAAAAAGTTCATATAACATTTTGTTTCTGAAAAGAGTAAACTTTTCAGATTGTGCTAAAGTTGGTTGAATACACAGTGTGCGCTCCTCGCTGCTCCCCTCCCCCACCCTCCTGCCTGGTAGGGTTAATTTTAGTGAGGAAAGAACTGCATCTTACTCATAATTTGTTTCCAGCACTTAGCTCATGGTCTATTCAATACAAAGTCTGTTTATCAGATTGCTCTGAACATATGAATGCATGTAAGCAAGAATGAATCAAGACATTCTAAAAGGCGAAAGGGCCATGTCAGTTTGTAATTTAGACTTATCAGGTGTTTTAAAAAAATCAGCAAATTGTAAGCAGCCAAGATAAGGAATGAACTGAGAGTAGCTCGCTTTATAAAGAAGGTTTAATCTAAATGGACAGCAATGGAGGGGCCAGAGAAGGGAGACAAGAAAGAGAAGCAAGGTACATGTGAGATGATCCCCACTGAACATTTTAGAGAGGACATTGACATTTATTTCATGTCTTGTTCCATTTTAATTTTTCAGGATATTTAGCAAATTAGAACTCAAATGGCAGAAAACGACACAGCTAACTAGTAAGTTCTTCGACTGCAAAGTTCAGCTAATTTCAGTAGAACACAAACACTTCACAGAGAAGCTTGCTTTATGCTCTGAATTACTGTTTAATGCCTTATCAAGTTACTTGCTGATAACTGTAGCTGACATTTATTGATCACTTACTCCGCTAGATATGTGTGACTTACTCAGACTGCATGAACTGCGAACAGTTGGAGCCGCGGCTGGAGCTTGGGGCTGTCTTGACTCCGACGTCTGCTTTTGAGCATTTTGTAGCATCTCTGGCATCTGGCTCAGGAGTTAAGAAACTAGAGTGTCCCCAGTGCTTTGAGAGTGATGATGGAGTGGAACTAAGTTTTATTATAAGTATTATATTTTGTAAAGGAAGGAGCTGAACTTTGTACTACTCGTCTCAAAGGATAAAGGTTGCTAAATAACCAGAGAATTTTCCTTCATTTTGTGTCTCAAAGACCCAGTGTTTACCCATTACCCAGAGATACCCGGTTTGGCAGGACAATCACAGCGTGTGGAGTCTGCGGGCCAGGGCCCGAGCCTCAGTCTGCCCTCCTCAGGCGACCTGCTCAACCTCACGTCTGTGAAATGGGATAACATCTGACTCTCACCTACCAGCCACAAGGGAGCATAAAATACATAAATTCTAACCATGACTTCCATCTCTAGTACCTTAGCTTTACTTACTTTAAAACTCTGCTCTTTAATTAAATAGGAGATATGAATGATATATCTTATTAGCAAATATTCGAGGAATTACTATTATTTTTAAGATATCAGATTTGCTGTACAGTCAAGTATTTCCCTGGCTGAGATTCTGGGCAACTAACAACTTTGCCACACTATACCTCTTGCCAATTTGTATTTCCTGAGTCAACAAAGGACTAAAGAGCTATAGAGTAATGCTATTACTTCCTTTGCTTCCTACTGTCTGTTTTCAAGTAGAACCACATAAAATATGAAAGACTGCTTTTTGTTATAAGTACCCAAAAGTGGAATTTGATGAAAAATAATTTAAAAGGCAAAAAGATTTATGGGAAGAAAAAGTAAAACCAAAATATGATGTAGAAGAAAAATGTGCTCTGCCCTGCCAACTATGGCTCAATTGGTTGGAGCATAATCCCATGAACCGAAAGGTCAGGAGTTCGATTCCTGGTCAGGGCACATACCTAGGTTGCGGGTTTGATCCCTGGTTGGGGAGCCTCTAAGAGGAGAACAATCGATGTTTCTCTGTTGCATTGATGTCTTTCCTTCTCTCTCAAAACAACAAAAAAAGTCCTCAGGTGAGGATTAAAGAAAAGAAAAGAAAGAAGAACAAAAATGTGCTCTATTTCTGCAATGCGGCCTGAAGCTGAAATAACCATGTAACATTTTATTGCAATATTATTCATGTTACTTAAGAGTTTACCCAAGACAGACCCCACTACATATTTTAATCTTCTGGTATTAGAATTGGAAGTTAATCTTGCTTTTCTTCTAAAAATCAATGATAGGTTTCAATATTAGAAAAAGAATCTCTAAATTTGTCTAGCAGTGAAGAAATCTGTAAGACAAATGATTTTAAAAAAAGAAGGAAACAATAGTGCAAAAACACTCAGGACTTCAAGAGCCCAGTACTAGGATTTTTGATGAGATTCTATCTGCTGGGTGCAGGGAAGGCAAGCCCTCATTTTCCAGGGTTCCTCCAAGGCATTGGCAGGGGATATGGGTAGAAGCCCTCAGTTCTTTTCTCTTTCACTTAAAAGTGGGAATTGTGAAAGGTATTCTATTGCTATGCTTCACGCTGGGGTCTGAAATAAATCTGCTATTGTATGGAGAAAGAGTCATGTCATTTGCTACTGGGAAACCCAATCAGCAGCCAGCCACGGGAGTTCTGCTCGCAGGAGTCTCAGTATTATCACTGTGAGAAGGGGAAATTAATGTCTGATCCCAAAAGAACCCCTTCTGAGGCTACTTCCTCTAATGCTATCTGCCCTGTAGATGTGTAGTAGTGAGAGAAGAGGTAAACCGGGAGCCCCTCTCACCTGCCAGCCGTGACTGCAGATTGGTGAAAAGGAGGATTCGTGTGCTCTGCCTCTGCCTCCTACAGCTAAGGAATAATGGGTTTCTGTTCTCCTCAGAATTAAATATCAACTACACACCAGGAGGAGTTCAATATTCAAAGCTTAATCTGAACAGTTAGCGTAAATATTTTTCAGCTGAGAGACACTAACGAATACAATACAGTAAACATTGTATAAAGGGCAAGTGTTTTCATCTGCCCCCTCTAAGGAACTAACGGGGGATTCAGCTGGGAGCATTCAAGGCAGCCAGCAAGTATTCCAGCTTATTAAATGTAGTCCACTGTGTCCCCATAGGCTTATTTCAATAAATTATACATCACTCCCCTTCCAGAGTAATAATCCTCTCACAGATGTGACCACATATGTTAAATTAGAAACTTCAGAGACGCTAAGCGATGTGTTTTCTATACATAATAAAACTGCTTCAGCCCACAGGCTTACTTACCAACAGCTGCTTCCGACATCGTGAATTTCATCTCCACATGCACTGTTCCATGAGAGAACAGCCACCTTCCCCAAATTTTATTATAGATACAATTCTAACAAGCTTGGTCTTCTGGTTCTCTAGCCCTTAACTTACTACTGGTAACAAATGAGAAAGAGGGAGTGAGAGTTGCTTCAATCAGAAATATACTGACCAGCAAGAAGTAAAAGCTGACAGACCAAAGTGAGAAAACCCCACTAGAAACGAACCCAGCTCAAAGAGGACGGAAATATGGGCCAAACAGTGTAAAGGTGAACAGCGCCACACACTTCAACCGCCCGGAAAGGTAACGCTGCACAACTGATGTTCATGAAAATGGACATTACCATCTCCAATCACCAACAAAAGTTAAATTACGTACAACATACAATTGAAGAAGGTGGATGAAGACACATAAAAAGTATTTTAGAAAAGTATCTACCAAATTGTTAATTTTTTTAAAATAATGTTTAACGGTAAAGTCATCTTTAAGCATGTTTCTATGAAAGAGTGATTTCCCAGTAATATCAAATAAAACAGTAATTTCCAAGCCTGCTGTACATCAGAATCACCAGTGGGCCCTGACTGGCATGACTCAGTTGGTTGAGCATCATTCTGCAAAGTGAAAGATCCGGGTTTGATTTCCAGTCAGGGCACATGCCTGGGTTGTACACCAGGTCCCCGGTTGGAGGCGTGTGCAAGAGGCAACCGACTGACGTTTCTCTCACACATCAATGTTTCTCTCCCTCTCTTTCCCCTTCCCTTTCCTTCTAACAATAAAAGAATAAAAAAAAATTTTAAAAAAAGGAATCACCAGGGTAAACTGAAACAAATAGGTATTCCCAAGCATCATCAAATAAGAATCTGGGGGGAGGGGTAATTTTGCTCTGCAACATCTCATATAGATCTAAAGATTAGTACACATATAGGAATGAATAATTTATATAGTTGTAAGCTTAGTTCTTAATAATATCTTATTTTTTAAAATTTGAGTGTTCAGGTGTCAACAAGAATCTATGTTTAATTGTAATTATCAGCATTGATGTTGGCTGATTTTGTTAATTATATCTTTTAAAACAAGTTTTATGTTTTTTTAGACATTATCTAAGATTTCACCAAATGCAAGTGGAAATTTTAAACATAATTTGGTCATGGCAATGAGAAAAACCCCAAAGTTTCTCCCTGTATAATAAAAATGAAAAGCTGATGTGATAGAATTTGTAGGAGTGATGGTAGACATGATAAGATGACCACAAACTCTCAATAAATAATCCAACTGTAAAGATCTGGCTCTTTGGGGAATGAGAAATAGTTGAGTTCACTTGAGCAATGGCAGAATGATAAACTGATGGATAAACTATTGCTGATATTTTAACTAATAGAAAATACCTGTTTAAATGACCCACTTTTCATTGCAGACAAACATGAAGATGGGTCAGTTAACAGACATCTTACAACATAACAGTCACGACAAAACAAACAAAAAAAACGGCCCAAATGAAAGAACAGATCAGAGCTCCAGAAAGAATACAACTAAGTGATGAAGAGATAGCCAACCTATCAGATGCATAGTTCAAAACACTGGTAATCACAGAAATGGTTAAGTATGGTTGCAAAATAGAGGAAGAAGTGAACAAAATAGAGGAAGAAGTGAAGGTCATGCAAAGTGAAATAAAGGAAAATGTATAGGGAACCAACAGTGAAGGAAAGGAAACTGGGACTCAAATCAATGGTTTGGATCAGAAGGAAGAAATAAACATTCAACTGGAACAGAAGGAAGAAACAAGAATGCAAAAAAAGTGAGGAGTGGCTTAGGAACCTCAGGAACAACTTTAAATGTTCCAACATCTGAATCATAAGGGAGCCAGAAGAAGAAGAGGAAAAGCAAGAAATAGAAAACTTACATGAAAAAATAATGGAGAACTTCCCCAATCTGGCAAAGGAAATAGACTTCCAGGAAGTCCAGGAAGTTCAGAGAGTCCCAAAGAAGTTGGACCCAAGGAAGCACACACCAAGGCACATCATAATTACATTACCCAAGATTAAAGATAAGGAGAGAATCTTAAAAGCGGCAAGAAGAAAGGAGATGGTTACCTACAAAGAAGCTCCCAAAAGACTATCAGCTGACTTCTCAAAAGAAACCTTACAGGAAAGAAGGGGATGGAAAAAAGCATTTGAAGTCATGAAAGGCAAGGATCTACATCCAAGATTACTCTATCCGGCAAAGCTATCATTTAGAATGGAAGCACAGATAAAGTAATTGCCAGATAAGGTCAAGTTAAAGGAGTTTATCATTCAAAAGCCCTTATTATATGAAACGTTAAAGAGACTTATCTAAGAAAGAGAAGATAAAAAATATGAACAGTAAAATTACAAGAAACTCACAACTATCAACAACCAAACCTAAAACAAAAACAAAAACAAACTAAGCAAACAACTAGAAAAGGAACAGAATCACAGAACTGAATATCACATGGAGGGTTATCAGTGGGGAAGGGGGTGGGGCATAAAGGAAAAGGTATAAGGAATAAGAAGCATAAATAATAGGTACAAGATAACAGGGAGCGGTTAAGAATAGTATGGGAAATGGAGAAACCAAAGAACTTATATGTACTACCCATGGACATGAACTAAGTGGGGGGAATGCAGGCAGGAGGGCTATGCAGGGAAGAGGGGAATAAAGGAGGGAAAAATGGGACAACTGTAATAGCATAATCAATAAAATATATTTTTAAAAAAAGAAAAAATAACAGTAAAAAGCAAAAATAGCGAATGGACAGGAAGTGTAATAATACATTATTGTAAGGTTCTATATAGTATATGTGAAGGAATATAGTATCACTTGAAGGTAGAATGTGATAAGAATATATGTTATAAACCCTAAAACAATCACTAAAATAACAAGACAATTCGATAAAATGAATACTGTTCATCAATGTAAAGGAATTAACTATGACCACCCACAACGCCATAGATGAATATCAGAATACTTGCTGAGTAAGGAAGACACAGAAAAGGCTACATATTACAGGGCGGCACCTGCATAAGCTTCTGGGGAATGAGAACTAATGGATCGGGAGGGACCTTAGAGGACGGGAGGGGCATGCGGGGTGAGCGGGCAGCAGGGGCTCAGGGGGGCACAAGGAAACTTGGTGTCACTCCATATGGTCATCATTTTGGTTGTGGTGACGGGTTTATATGTGCATATGTCAGAACTTATCAAATTTTAGGCTTTAGGTGAAGTTTATCATGTATCAACTATATTTCAATAAAGCTGTTATAATAAAAACACAGCCACAATGCTGCAATCATATCTAAAAAGAAACAAACAATAATTCCTGAATATCATAACTGGATACTTTCACTGGAGGGTCAGTGCTTACATTTCCTTGCCTTATGAATTTATATCTTTAGACGTTATTCCAAAATGGAATCCAAACAAGGTCCAAAGATTGCGACTGGTTTTGTCTTACATAAATGACTGAGAACTTTCCACAGAAGCTTGTCAAGTATTAATTGTCCAGTAAGAAATAGTGAATAGAAGAGTGCTAAAAATATTTTAGGATATCTGAAACTACTGTCCCATAGTCTTATAGAAAAAAATCCAACCTAGAATCTGACAATCTACTCTGATCTGTTCCTCTCAGCTGTGCTAATCTGGTTATCAGTTCTCTAGAGGAATGCGTGTATCAGTTTGCAGAACACTGACAAACAGTTACGGAGTGCCTCACGAGGTATTATGCTGCTTCGTGTAGGGGATACAAAGATGAATAGAATACAATCCTGCTATAGCTAGAATGTCTGCGTTCCCTCAAAATTTATATGTTGAAATCCTAACTCCCAAGGTGATAAGGTCATGAGGACAGAGTCCTCATGACGAGAACTACTGCTTTATAAAAGAGGTTCATTCCAAAGAGCTTCCTACTCCTTCTTACCACGGCAAGGACAGAGCGAGAAGGCCCCGTCCGTGAACCAGACACCTCAGTAGACACCAAATCTGCGGGAACTTCGATCTTGGACTCCCCAGCCTCCACAGGTGAAAAATAGCCACCCAGGTTACGGCTATAGCAACTCAAAGGGACTGAGACAAATCTTTGCCCTTAAATAAGTTAGACAGTAGAAAGTAGGGGGGTGGTAGGAGGGAATTAATGACTAGAATAGAAGCTTGAAAATTACTGGGCAAAGTAAGAATTATAAAATGCTTTGTGAACACAAGCAGCAAAGCAGCACTTCTAATTGGAACAACAAAGGGAAAATTAAGGAAGAAACTGGTGTTTGAGCTGAATCTTGAAGCACGGATCTAATGTGGAATGAAGTAGAGGCACAAAACGTCATCCAAGGAAAGGAAAGTATGCGCTGCCAACGTGAAAGAGGGATCTGTGAAAAGCCAGGTGGAATTGCACAGGACGCTGGGTCAGGCAGCGAGGGTCAAGTCTACATAGGAGGTTTGCAGTGTCTTGAACAATGTGCTGGAAAATTCAGACTTTGTTCCACAGGCAATGTGGTTTAATTGATGGTTTTAATGAGTGACTGTACTTACCGGTGTTAAAAAAATTTTTTTTTAATCCTTGCCCAAGGATATGTGTCTTTTTTGGATCAATTTTGAGAGAGAGAGGAAGAGAAACATCGATTTGAGAGAAGCATTGATTAGTTGCCTCCCATACGTGCCCCAACCATTGACCAAACCTGCAACCCAGGTATGTGCCCTGGAAACATTTTGGTGCACAGGACAACGCTCCAAGCGAGCTACCGGGCCAGGGCCATACCCGAGGTTTTGGGAAGTTTGTCCTGTTGGGACTAGGCAGGCGTGGAAAGGCAAAGGGCAGAAGTAGGGAGTGATTGCAAGAGTCAGAGGAAATGCTGCCCCGGGGCCGAGGGAATGGCCATGCAGGCACAGAGCTAAATTCCTGGCTAGATGAAATGGCTAAATTTTACAGGAAAAAAGATGGAAACATAAAATTCCTAGAAGTAAAATTGAAAATATCAAAATGACTGAAATTTCTTCTCAGTAAAACTTACACTCAGATAAATCTGTTTTCACTTGAATAAAAATATATATATATTCATTAGGTTTCTACCATGTCTTTTAACAATGCACTACTGATCATACTGTCACTTAGAGAGAAGGGGGTGACATTCTAAAACAGCACAGATTATTGTCAGCCCAAAAGATACGACACATGTTGTGATTCTCTCCATGAATAATGTGCAGCTTATTTTTATGCAAGAGCACGCCGCATGTTTTGGTTTTTAACAGATGGCAAACTCTTTTTACCAGGGTTTTAAACTTGCACACTGGGAATGGAAACTATTTATATAGTAAACACTTTAGCTGGTCCTATCTTTGGACAAGTTTAATTAAAGAATGAGGTACCACTAGCACAACCAAACAGACCCATGGGAGGGGCAGGAACTTGCTTCCTTGCTGAATATGTTATTTTACCCCAGCAATTTAAAGCATCCATGAAAATTAATGGCGCTATTGAGTTTTATAATAAATCCCTTAAGCATTTAGCTTTTTTTTTTTGTTGTTAGCTGTTTTCAAACCCAGTGTTAATAAAGCTTTAACACCCAAGGTAGAAGTAAAGCATAACTTACTCTTTAATGAGATGCCAGTACTAGTATTTCTCAAACAGCTCTCCCATTCTCTCGTGCCTTATTGGGCTTACAGGTCTTCACTTCTCACATCTCAACACCTTCTAGGGGAACATCCCTGGGGAATCAGTATTTTCTTGCACGTAGGACATTAAATCTATTGGGCAGTCAGTAGAATTAAGTTTATCAAATTCATCCTCTTAGAAGAGAAACTTATACAAATAATAGCATTAAACAGCATCAGGATTTGGGGTTTGCATACATTTTACACAAAATAATAATAGGAAGGAAAGTAATGATTATTATTGCTCATATCTGTATAGAATGACATAGTGACAATGTGAAACAAAACTCCAACTCTGTATTTTACACATATAAAAGTGAAACACCAGGAGGCTAAGACACTTACTCAAGATCAAGTGGCAGATAAGATTTAGTAGAGGTGACACTGAAACTCTTGGTAAAGGGCCCCTTTCACGGCACGCAACAATTTTCAAGTGCTGCTCAAGTAAGAAGAATTGAAATGCCTATGAGGAAAACGTTCATGAATAGGAAGAAAAAAGCAGCTACTTTAAAGGCAAGACCCAGACTGACCAATACTCCTATCTCCAAACGTGATTAGAGCCTCAACCTCCAAACACTCCGTTCAGCCACTTCCTTTCATCTAAAAACAAAACAGAAAACTTGGTCTGTAATGACTGACCAAGGGTAAATGCCAATGCATTAAGTTTGATACTATTCATTTAAAAAGCAATTTAAAAATATTCCTCACTTTTTTTTCTAACAGGTCTCTCCACTGGTGTTTTATAATCACAAAGAAATACTCCAGGAAATGCGTTGTTGAGCTATTATCAAACTTCTCGGGGGGCAGAAGACAATCTGCCTCTGGCATCCGTGCTCACCACTCACGGAGGTATGCAATTAACAGCACCACAATGCAGGCCCCGCTGGGTCCTACACTGCTCGACCCCCGCAATGTCTACAAGTGCCATCAAAAATCACTGCTGAGAAACGCACGTGGGGTTCGGAGCAGCAGTTAAAAAGCAAGATGTGGTATGCATCAAAGTGACAAGGCACAGAAATTAAAATCTCACCCAAGTTCATTGGTTTTATGTTGAAGCTACAATTTGCGATTGATGCTAGTTCCACCCTATGACGAGCTGAATGACATTACTCATAACATCGCTAATATGGTGGTACAAATGGACAGAGATGATCCTTGGGAGAGAGAAGCCAAATTTCAATGAAGCATAAAAATCTAAGTTATTACTGAAACATACCTTTATCAAATCTTGGCTTTTATGTATAGGATATCAATTAGAGGTATCGTGCTCTATAAATGGGCTTCATCCACCTTTATTTCAAGTTTAAAGTGTTTTGCACAACGTGAGCAAAGTTGGTAGAGTTGGTAGCTAATCAGCCCTGAAGGCTCCAAATATATCTATATCTATCTATCTATACACACACACACACACACACACACACACACACACACACACACACACACACACACATATATATATATATATATATATATATATATATAGAGAGAGAGAGAGAGAGAGAGAGAGAGGGTCCCAGAAGTAGGCTCCAATTAAATCTATTACATGAAACAGGAAGGGAAGAAATAGAAGATACCATCAATGGTACTGAAGAATCAAAGGAGAGAAAGTGTAAAATTCATTGGCTATTAGAAAACAACAAATTATAACAATTTTCCCTAACAGTGGTTGTGTCAAGAGTTTCAAGACAGGACTCTAGTCAATTTCAGCTGTTTTATAGAGAGCATTCCCATGATACCCTAGGAGTACTGATCTTGGAGTCTTCAGTACCACCCCATCATCCCATCATTAAAAATAAAATCTCAGAATTCACAGGTAGATGCAAGGAGAATTCCCTGGGTACCACCCTTGTTCACTGCTTGAGGACCAATGCTTGGCATCTCCCTCAGCAGTGAGTTCTCTCTCCTGCATGCTCCCACAGTCTATTGCTCATAACCTCCATCTCCTTATATGGTAGTCAGCCTGAAAGTGGGTCTGTCCTAGTCAATGGCAGAGTGGCAGCCAGTCCATCCCAGAAGGATGTGTGCAGGGTTGGGAGACACTCACCTTGCTTCCAACATTTGCTGGCATCAATGTAATAATATCTAACGGTAACAGAAAAAGCTAGACCTATGAAACTATCATTGACAAAAGTAATGTTCTTCAATACCTGAAGTTTGAGCACGTGTAGATGGCAACTGAAAATTCACAACCATTATTCTCTTTGCCCTAATTGAAATTTGCGAGGTTTAGCAAGGAGATCAACCCATTGAAGTCAGAGAAGAGTCTGCAGATGAGAGAGACATGAGCAATGAAAGAGGAAAAGGGTCCACAGCCAGATTCAGACCTGGACCCCTCCCTAGCCCAGCTCAGTATCATACCGCCGGGATGAGGAAGTGGTCGGTGGTCATCAGATCTGTAGTGCAGCTAGCTCTTTTTACTATTCGTTCTCATGTAGTTAAGAGAACTGTCTAATTAACGTATAAGGGTTCTTCCTACAGTATATGACGAGATCTGTCCAGAAGGTATCCAACCACGTAATATGAAAAGTAGAAACATTTATTAAAAGGTGAAAGATTTTTGCATTCTGAAGAGAAACCAGAGTATGAAAAGTAAGGACATTTATTGAAAAGATACAGGATACGAGAAACATTGTACATAGGACAATGACACCTCAGTCCCCTTCAAAGTAGGCACCTCGGGACCTCACACAGTTCTCCCAGTCTCCATCAGCCTCTCTTGTATTTTCCTGAATCTCATCAACATTTTGAAACCTCTTCCCTTTCAAGGGTGATTTTTAGTTTTGGGAAAAGCTAGAAGTCACAGGTGCCACATCTGGGCTATAGAGGGGCTGAGTGACCTGGGTGATTTGATGTTTTGCCAAAAAAATTCTGCAAGAGATGCATGACCAGGTGTATAATGTAGCTGCCAATCACCAGTTTCCCATAGCTGTGGCCTTCTGAATCATCTGAATAGTTTCCATGGAGGTATATTTAAGCTTAATGCAAAATTGGATGCAGATTCATTACCCTACTCACTCAGTCATTTTGAATGTGATGGCCACACAGTACACACACTCACTCAATGGCGTGTACCACCCCCACTGACTAGTACAGTGAAGTTGTCATTGTTCAGGCATGCACATTCCAGTCCACTGTCCTTGGCTGCCAGGTTACATCAAAGTCACGCAAACCATTCTCCTTATATTAACCATGACTGGACTTTTCCTGGACAGACCTTGTAGCTTCAGCTCCTCTTAAATAATCTTTTCTACTTTATTAAGCTAAACAGTTCCTTCAAATGGGATTCAAATATTTTTAAGGAATGATATCTGAACCAGGTGGACTCAGTGAAGAATTTTTGGTTAAGACGATCCTGGTACACAGACCAGATTGACCAGGTAAGCAGCACACCTGACCTTGCACTTCTCATCAGTGACTGCCCCTTAGAGTTACTGTCCCCCTGAGCTATGAAATCAGAATTGTTCGTAGTAGGACCTAGGACTTTTTCTGAAATATCCCACAAGTGATTCTGGTATGGAGGCAGGGTTGCAAAATGCTGTATTATACCCTGGTGCCTAACTGGAATCTAGTTGTTATTTGGGTGCATCACAGATTTCGGCAGCAGTTAGTCATCCATAGATTAGCCTCATACGTTCTAGAAGGCAGGCAAAGAGGAAAATGTAAAGTTAAATAAGAGCATCGAGGCAGCTGACACACCGTGACTGCTGCTGATACCGAGGCACTGACCCCGTGCTGGCTGCCGTCACCTGGACCTAAGCATTGTCATCATGGCAGAGCCAGCGATGGGCAGGGCCTGCCAGTGCCTCTGGTGAAGGCAGTGCCACTCCTCTCTGTGGAAACACTTCTGTCTGCAACTGTCCTCCTGCTCCCAGCTTCCCCCGGGGGCTGTTCCTGAACCCCTGTGACAGTGGCTTCTCCCCGTTTCTGAGATTTATTTGCCTGTTGCCCGCTGTCTGGCCTCCCAGTGCCCACCTCCTGCTTGTGCCTCATTTCCTGTGCCATCCTTGAGTGTCTGTGTCACTTCGGGCTCCAGCTGCTCCCAGCCTGGCCTCTGCCACTGCTGACCAGGCTCGGTCCCAGCTGTGGGATCTGAGTGGGTGAGGGGAAGAAGGAAGCACTCTAGCGAAGGAGAAAAGCACGGCTGACGGTCCCTGGCGCCAGGGATAGGTGGTTGACCGGTTGCCTGAGCGGAATGTAAGAAAACCGCCCAAACTAAGATACAGAGGGTTTGATTTATTTTCACTATTACTAATACTTTCTACTGTCAACATACAGTTGATTTTTACGTGAAAAACATACAAACATGTGGCAAGAATTACTGCTGTAAATGCCGCAACAATCTACCATCGTATCGGAACAACAAGCAATGCTGTGGGGGAGACCTCTGCAGTCAAACTGAGGTAATTTTCAGGAATGCATTTTTCAAACTAACACACTCTCCAATCTGAAGTCTTGTTTAAATAAATGAATATATTCAGCTATGACAGGACTATCTTTTTATAGCACTTTTTTTTGAAAACTTAATTTTAAGCGAGCTTGGGTATATGTGGCGAATGTTAATCTTTAATTTGTTTCAGTATATAAATAATGTGTTAACACACAGTGAAGTGGATTGGTCTGATTAGAAGACAGGCCATATTTCCCATGAATTAAAAATAAATTTAGATTCTAATGATAATTTTAAAACACACTGTATCGCTTTTCCCCACAAGAAACCTACTTTACCATCTTGCTCATGTTGTCACAATCATTACAGAAATTAGCTTTGGAAAATGTCGAGTGCTCAACGGGAAGCATTAGAATGGGATTTTAATGACAGCAAAGAATTTGCTATTATTGTCCTGTGGTGTGTTTGACTGGGTATTCACTCCGGTGGAAACAGGTGTCCCGAATTATTACTTGTAGTACAGTATGGTTAAGATCACGAAATGGAAAAAAAAAAGTGAGTATTTCAACACAGCTAAAAACTTCGACTACACTTGCTGAGACTGGTAATATATGCTGAGCTTATTTAAATCACGAAAATTGCTGTAATTAAACTTCTCTGTAAATCAGACTTGTGTAAGAGTCAGAATTCTCCTATAATTAACTTATCTGTAGAAGTAATCAGACAATAACTGCTGGTGTATTTTAGGAACCACTAACACGACTGTAGCTGTTGAATGTAATGACTATAATAAATCTTTAACAGCAGTTATCTCATAACCTCTCTTCACAGCTGCAAGGGTGGGAGGGGGACTTCTTTTTTCAAAGCTTTTTTGAGTTGATTTAAGTGTGTTATTGCTGCATTGCTCTTCTGCAGTATGGGGAAATTACAAAGCTGTAGTGTGGGGGCTGAACTGACCCACCAGCCCATGCTACATCTAAGTGAGCCATTGGTGCTAATAACGAGGGATGGATAGTGTTTCAGAGATGCCTAAAACAGGGGTGTCAAACTCATTTTCACCGGGGGCCGCATCAGCCTCGCGGTTGCCTTCAAAGGGCCGAAAGTAATTTCAACTCCTTAACAGGTAAGGAGTAGTTACATTTATACAGTCCTAAAATTATTTCAGCCCTTTGAAGGCAACTGCGAGGCTGATGCGGCCCCCCGTGAAAATGAGTTTGACATCCCTGGCTAAAACAATGAACCAAGTCACCTCCAATGGGCAGCTAAAAGAAAGAGGTTCTACATATACTGACCATAAAGTAATGAAGTTCAAGGCAGTGATGCCTTGACTGAACTCACGTGCATGAATGGAAATGATCCTAGAGATGAAATAATTGAAGCTTGATGACAGGTGTCTTCACAGCCAGATGCTACACTTGTTATCTCAATAAGATAAATAAATGGGAGAAGGACACGTCACACTTCCCAAGTTCCCAAGCCATCTGAATCAAAGTTGTTCAATGTTTTTGTACATATTGATTATTTTATAGCAGAAAAATACATGAAAGCAAGCAGGTATTGTTGGACCTGTCCAAAGTTCTATAACAAACCAGAGAATACTCTCTCTGTGTTCACTTATAAATTCACTCATCCCAATAATCATGCATCTTTAAGGCATTTTACATGAAGTTCATAGATAAAGAACATACTGGAAGAATATTTTTGCAATATGAAAACCAAGAGCTTAACATCACTAATATGATGTAATATCAGAAAGCACAGAAAACCAAAAAGACATAAATAGAAGAGTTTATTTTTGAGAGACTGTTTTGTTTCTACACTGGTGACTTTGGCCCTGGCCGGTGGCTCAGTTGGTTGGAGCATCGTCCCTTACACCAAAAAACTGAAGGTTCGATTTCCAGTTAGGGCACGTACCTAGGTTGCTGGTTTGATTCCTAGCTGGGGTGAAAATGGGAGATAAGATGTTTCTCTCTCTCTAAAATCAGTAATGAAAAAAAAATTCCTTAGGCAAAGATTAAAAAAAAAAAGAATGGTGAGTTGGTGGTTTTCTCATCTGGCAGTGCTCCCCAAACACAAGTCAGGCAGTGAGAACTGTGCCCTCCCCCTGAAAAGGGCAGCACTTAGAGCAACGAAGCAAAGGGAAATGTAAAGGGGAAGTTCTGGAAGCAGGAGAGCCACAGAAGGGCTGAGACCCCAAATCTTTGAGTAAACTCTGCCCCAATCCCCGGCTGACTGATAACTTTCTATCCTCGTGGGGAGGCCTCAGGAGCCTGGTGAGACAGCAGGGAGAGACTCAAGGAGGGTGGATTGGTTTATACAGTTGACTCTTGAACATCACAGGTCTGAACCATGTAGGTCTACTTATACACGGAGTTTTAAAGTAAATTCCTGTACTCTTTTTAATCCATAGTTGGGAATGTGCTGCTGCAGAGGGCTGATGATATCCTTGTTCTATGCCATTTAATACAGGGAATTTGAGCACCTGTGGGTTTTGATCTCCATGAGGATCTTGGCACCAACGCCCTGAAGATACCAAAGAACAACTAAGTGGGAAGTTATAAGTTAAATGTAGATTTTCACCTGTGCAGGGGGAGGGGGTGCCACTAACCCCATGTTGTTCAAGAGTCAACTGTATATGACTGCCAAAAAAACTACCCCCAAATTAGTAGCTCAGAACAACTGTAAACATTTGTCATTTCGCACAAGTTCTTTCCTACAGAGAACTGTCCCACGCGCTGCCTGTGCACTCTCGTGGCATGGCAGGTGGTTTCCATAGACTGTGTAATCCAAACGCAAACAAGATAGAAGCTGCAACATCTTTTAGGATCTAACCTTGAAGTCATATCCTGTCATTTCTGTAATGTCCCATCAGTGACACAGGTCAGCCCTATTCAATGGAGAGATCACTGCACCTACGCATGAATGCTGGAAGGCAAGAACCCCTGGGGCCTTCCTGGAGGCTAACTACGATGGAGATCTACCTTTGAAAAGCAGAGCTGCTTTAGTGAGCTCTGCGAGGTTGTCGTCTTCTCCCTACACACACAGTTTGGGTAGCAGGAAATACTGGCTTGAGGTAGAAGACAGTGGAACCTGAGGCAGGCAAAGCAACCAAAAATTTAGATCAGAAATCTAAATCAGAAGCAAGCCCCAAAATCTGAGTGTGAATTCCGCCCAGATCTATAGCAGACCATTGAACCATGCGGACGACAGAGCCAGAATTAAGGAAAACAAATAAAAACCAGCACTTAGAAGCCAACCAACCTGAGCACATGCAGTACTACTTCACACTACAGAGGAAACAAATTTTTCCATTTCAGACAAGTGAACTGTCTACTAGACAAGAATCCCCAGAAATGAAACGAAACTAATATTAGAACTGCTACAACAAACTCAATATACAATTCAGCTTCTGACCAAAATTACTAGACATGGAAATAACACCCAACCTACGCTCAGTAAAAAAATAGTATTGTTGGCCTCCAAGCCTGCCCAGATACTGGGTTTATTAGAAAAACTCTTCAAATCAGTGCTTATAAATGAGTACAAAGAATTAGAGAAAAACATAATGCTGAGGAGTGAACAGATATTGAATCTCAATAGTAAAATAGATACTACAAAAAAGCAACTAGAAATCTATAGCTGAAAATAACTATAACTGGAATGAAAATTTTACTACATGGGCTCAATGGCAGATATAAAATGGCAAAAAAAAAATCACTGAACTTGAAGATAGAGCAACAGAAATTATGCAATCCAAAGGAAAATGAAGAAAATGAATGAAGTTTCAGAAACCTGTGAACAATATCACGCGGCCCAACAAATAATGGGGGTATCAGAAGTAGTAGAGAGAAAGAGAAAAAATTATGTGAAGAAATAATGGCTGAAAAATACACGATTCACAAGATTTTTTTGTTGCATGAGGATGTATGTGAAAATAACTTGAAATGTAGTACATTGGAGACACTTAAAATTCATTCATACTTTGCTACTTCTGTTTGTAAACTCGACTTGCCTACCAATGACATCTCATGTTATCATCATCAGATGAAGAGACAAGTAAAGGAAAAGGGACTTATCACTTTTTTTCATACTACAACTCTTTATTCAGCTCCTATTACATTATGGTTAAGTGCCACTGGAGGAATGTGATGATTATCAATTTTTTTGTGTCAACTTAGCTGGGTCATGGCACCCACATATTTGGTCAAACATGTCTGGATGTTGTTGTGAAGGTATTTATAGATGAGATTCACATTTAATCCATAGGCTTTGAATAAAGGAGATTTTTGCCGTGTATAGATGGGCCACCTCCAATCAGTTAAAGGCCTAAAGAAAAGGACACCTACCCCTCCTCCCTTAAGGAAGAGGGAATTTCGCCTCCAAACTGCCTTCTGCCTCAGCTGCAACATCAACCCTGCCCAGGGTCCCCAGCCTGCCCACCTACTCTGCAGATTTTGGACTTGCTAGCCTCTGTAATCTCACGAGCCAATTCTTTCAAATAAATCTCCCTGCGTCTCTGTCTCTCTCCATCTCCCCTCCCACTTCCCTCTCTCTTTGTAGACACACACGCCGTATTGGCTGTTTCTCTGGGGCACCTTGACTTATACCGCGGGTGGGGGCGGGGGAGTCATGGTTCCCACCCCTAAGAAGTTTGTCGTCTAAAAATTAAGGGAAAACTCAAAATACGTGCTAAACATCTCTAAGCGCAGGGTGTCTTGTGAGCAAAGAGGAGAAGCACAACTTCGGGTCGAGTGATGGGGGTCGGGTCGGGGCAGGGTTCCCGGCAGAGGTCAGCTCCGAGCTCAGTTCCGAGGAACGCGAAGCGGGAGGCCAGGAGGAGCGCTCTGGACTGCGGGAAGCCAGGAGCTGGGCCCGATCCTGAGATGCTGCCCGGGCTGTACTACGGAGGCAAGTTCTTAATCCTCAGGCAACATCTCTGCTTTTGTGCAAATATGTTATATCCGGTTGTAAAAACCCCAGGAAAAACACCACAGAAAAAAAATTTTAAATGAAACAGTATTTTTATTAGGCTTGATTATTGCCCTTGTTGGCTCTGTCTCTATTTTCCTCACGATCACGGAAAACTGAGGAGTAGTCACACAAGAAACTAGTTGCACCGAGATTATTTACTGGCTGCAATACAGCCATCTCAGCCTTTTCTGTAAACTGCACTACAAACATAATTTCGGTAAAAAACCTACAGTGTTAAATGTTACTTGTTTTCTGGTGCCATCTGGTGTTGAGGCACTGACTGTGTCTTTTGAAAGGACACAGATACAAATACTAATCGGGAAATATTTAAATGCCTTCTTAAAGACATTCACAAAAATATACTGTTTAAGCATACCCCCATTTGTAATGAATATGATGGAATATTAAATATTAGTCTAAATCAAACAAAAATTTCAGGACAAGTCCCTGATCTGACACACACACACACACATACACACACACACACAGACATACCCACAAGCCAAAACACATTTCCTTTTTTCACACATGAGTATTCTACTGCTCCTCAGAATTTTTTTAAAGCTCACAAATCCTCAAATACTAACTGACATTTGATATCTATGAAATCAGTAACGTATTGCATTCTTTCATATTCAATGGATTTGTCAAAGCACAGCTTTTAAGTAGCATAGAACCACTCTGGCTCCTCTCTCTCCTACCCCATATCCTAGCCACTGGCAGGCCCCTGCTGCCTTCTCCTGTGAATACGTGCAGATCCAAGCACCACTCACCACCTCTACCCACACCCGACACCTGGCTGCCACCATCTCCCCCCATAATACCGCAGTCGCCTTCTAAGTGGTCCACCGGCTTCCAACTTTGCACCCCTAAAGCCAGAACCAGCCTTTTCAAACATAAGGCAGACCATATCAGTCTTCAGTTCAGAATCTCCCAGTGGTTTCCGGTCTCACTCAATATATAAAGCCCTTCTTCAAAGGCCTTTGTGATTCAAACCTTGCAACCCCGTGATCTCGCACACTCGCCTCACCCCTCACACACCTCTCGCTACTCCTCACACAGGCAAAGCACAGCTCACGTTAGGGACTATAAGCGTCCTATTCCACCAAGGAGCTCTCCTCCCTGGGGCGGGGTTGGGGGGGGGGCTGCCCTGCTCACAGCTCCCTTGCATCTTCAGCTGTCACTGCCCAGGAGTCACTGCCCAATCTGCAGTGACTGATGCCCACAAGTTCACCCAGAAGCAAACCAGTCAGTGTATGACCTACCTACAGAGCAGCATCGCTGCCCACGCCATTCTCCGCACTCTTTACCCAGTTTTATATTCCTTCTCACAGTTATCGCTGCCTTTATATTCTGACTATTACAGTCTAATCATAAACCTAAGCACACACACACACAGACACACAGGCAAATACAAGTACCACGAGAACCGGGGCTTTGTTTTCACTACTGTGGCCCCAGCGCCTAAAACAGAGCCTGCCACAAAGTAGGTCCCCAGCAAGTTACTGTGTGAATGAACAAATACAAGTAAATGTTTGACTGTGACATCTAATGAGCCATTTTTGAACTGCATTACTTTATAGTACACACTCCTGTTTAATGGTCATGAAACAGAGAATATGTGGCAAGAGATGACATCCAGTGGGGAGAAACTGATATAGCAATTTTATCTAAAACAGACACAAATAATCCAATTGATTTAAGAATCTGAAATCACCAAATGAGGGCCTATTTGGGGATAAACACTACCCCCAACCCATTATTCTATCAAAATAAATTAAATCTAATGCTCTAAAAGAAAAGAATCCTGTAATTGTTAAATCTAAGTAAAAACAAAATTTTCCCACTCTTGTCAGTATTTCCTCAATACACTTGAGGGCAGATACCACAAGTAGAAAATTTGGCAACCTACTAATTCATGCCGAGACAAATTTATACCTACCATTAAAAATCTCCATTCTTGCCCTGGCTGGCGTAGCTCAGTGGATTGAGCGCAGACTGGGAACCAAGGGGGCGCCGGTTTGATTCCTAGTCAGGACACATGCCTGGGTTGCGGGCCAGGTCCCCAGTGAGGGCCACTTGAGAGGCAACCATACATTGCTGTTTCTCTCCCTCTCTTTCTCCCTCCCTTCCCCTCTCTCTAAAAATAAGTAAATTTTTAAAAAAATTTTTAAAAATCTCCATTTCTATATTATGAAATTAAAATCTGACTATTAAAACACATTCCACTTTTTAAAATTGAGGTATAATTGACAAATCAGATTCAATTTTTTCACTACGTATTCCAAAAGTAAAATATTTCCTCTTCCCTCTTCCCCATCAGATAACAGCATCAAATAAATTTGAGTAAAAAAATAAATGGAATTCCCAAAGCTGACAATTTGCTCAAACAGGGTTTTTAGAGAGTCCGTGGTAACATTTATTCCTGCATTTCACACTCAATAAAATACTTCAGTTACAAACATTTTTTTGGTTGGTACTGACATGGATGGCCAGTTTTACAGGATGGACAGTGATGAACCGATCTGATTCATCACTCTCTGCATGGATCCCCTCCACTCTTTCCGTGAAGAAATGGCCAAGGAAGCCCAGCTGCACTGCACTGGAAAACTCCCTTTAAGATCAGAACCTCTGGAGGCAAAGCTGTGCAGAGTACGCTGGGCAGTGCGCGGGGAGGCACGGCCCCCAGGATGAAACGGAGCAGCCGCATGGCTCATGATAAGTCTGTGAGCGGCAGTCGAGGACGGGTGTGCACATGTTCACAATCTGCAGTGACTGATGCCCACAAGTTCACCCAGAAGCAAACCAGTCAGTGTATGAATGAGAAAAGCCCTAATCTGCACAGACACTTGCATGGGCTGAGTGTGGCATCCCACTGCATGGACAGAAATGTCCAGACTCCCCGCCGCGGTCCTTGACTTCCCCGACTGCATCACACACACCCTCGGGCTTATTCAGGGTGCCCACCTCGGAGCCTGTGCACAGACATTCCTCTGCTCAGAGTGCTCTTAGCTGAGCATCTTCACAGCCTCCTTGATCGCACCACTGTCCTCCTCGAGACCTCCTCCCCTCACCTCCCCTCTGCCTCGCGCCCTCCTGCTTTGTTTCCATCAGAGCACAATCACTAGTTCAGTTTGTGTGCGTCACTGGACTCCACAGTGAAATGTGAGTGCCCTGAAGGCAAGAGAACCTTGTCTGTCTTACGCTCGCCTGGTCCACATGCCTAGTGCCAGGCATGCAGTGGGCATGCAAATATTTAAGTGGATAAATAAGTCAGCAATTTTTTTTAAATGAGAAATTGGTAGTTTGTAATAAATATATTCTGATGACCTACTGAACTTTTTAGCATAGAACAGTAGCCATCCTGCTAAAATATGGCGGCGGAGTATATCTTATTAACAAGGCGGGAAATACACCAGGCTTAAGATGGCAAATAGCTGCTTCCTCGTAACATTCGATATTCCCTTCTTTTTCAGAACCAGAGCCCTGAATTTTAGCTTTAACAAAATTCCGTCAGTTAAACGTAGTTCTTCTAAGAAGCCTTCCTATTATCTGGATGTGGCTATAATGACTGGCGCTCATGGAACCACCTGTTTGGAACACGAGGTTATGAACCAAGAATGGCAGAATGGCAAGAGAGGAGCTGCGTCCCTGGCAAGCCACTAGCTGACCCTGGGTTATTTATGTGGGTAAGAAGTAAACTCTCTTATTTACGCCAATGAAATCTGTGGTTCTAAGAAATTACAGGAAACTGAATTTAACTGTAACAGGAACGTGGGGATTTGTAGCCTGACATATACTCAACTCCTGAAGACGGAATGGGGAGAAGGGTAAAAATAGGGGCTGTAAAGAAAGCCAGGATTTTCCTGAAAAGTACTTATTTCCCTACTCAGTGCACGATAGGAAGACAAGAAGAAAAGGACAGAGAGGATTGTGTCACTTCTCTCTTAAACGCTGGGATGGAGTCTGGGATAACAGAGTGCGACATGGGACCCGTGGCCCCAAAGAGCAGCCCCAGGTCACAACGTCCGTGGTCTCTGCCTGCAGCCATATGACAGGAGGATTTTTGGTCCAAGGCAAACTGAATGATGGGGGTCATTTTAGTGAGGTTTTTGTAAAGATACATTTATTCAATTTCAAAAACTGTCTTTTATCCTTAAGTTGTCTTTTGCTTTTATAATTGATTATGACAGTCTATGTGGATCTTTTAAAAGTCTTGTTTTAGTTAAAAAATTGGCATATCTATGTTAGATTGCCGGATCAACCACTTCAATCACTAATAAAAAGCAATCCCAAGTCCAGATATTTGGATAATAATAAAAGAAGACTGAGGTTAGGATAAGGATGATCGTGGCAGATTGCATTTATTGTTTACAGATATTATTTTCATTTTATTCTTCTGCAATGATGTATACCCTATGAGGCATAAGAATCATTATCCTCAGTTGTAGGTTAAACGAACCCTGAAGGTTAAAGTGTTTTTAAATACAGGTTTTCTTCTGCTTGCTAGTTCTGTGCTCCAAAGAGATAAGTCTGATGATTTCATGTGTCCGCTGAGCTTAGACACATTAAATCACAGAAGTGATGATATAATCGTTCTGTTCTCCTTACGGGTGACAAGGGCAGAGTCCTCTTACCCCAGTGTCACTGAAGTTTTGGTCCCACATAGATCTCCATGCTAGGAGTGCTATCTGCGTCTGGTTTTTATGCCTACGGTTCAGGTTTTAGAGAGCCTTTAATATCTGTTCATATTCATTCTTAGTAATTAAGAAATAATAGACATTCATTCAACAAATATTTACTGAGTGTCTACTATATTCTAGGCACAGGAAATACAACAGAGAACAAAGCAGACAAAAGCGTTTTCATGGAAACTTGATTCCAGTGGAAAGCTCAGAAAATAAACACTAAAGAATTAAAATATCAAATGCAATCACATGGTGGTAACTGCTATGGAGAACACAAAGCAAGGAAACAGGCCAGAAAGTAAGGGGGCTGCGATCTGAAATGAAATGAGCAGGGAGGCTCCCCGAGAGGCCAACGGGTGAGCAGAGGTTAAAGCAGCAAGTTAGTGAGTGTCGGGGTAAAACATGCAGGCTGGATGGAACAGCCAGTGCAAAGGCCCGAGGCCTGCATGCACCTGGCAGGGAAGCTGGTGTAGCCATAGTCGAGTCAGCAAAGGAGAGAGCCCAAGCACATGGGGTTGGGCAGGAAACCACAGAAAAGAAAGAGAGGACAGACTGGGTGCAGCCTTGTAAACCACTGCAGAGAACTCTGTTTTCACTCTCAGGAAGATGTGAAGACACTGGAGGCATCTGAGCCACACCGTACAACTTAAGTTTTTCAAAGCGTCACCGAGGCTACAGTACTGAGAAAGATTATAGAGACAAAAGTGGAGGCAGGAAGACCAGTTAGGAGGCAACTGAAATAATCCAGACAAGAGAAGGTGGTGGCTAGAACCTGAGTGGTACTGGGTGCAGGTGGCGCAAAGTAGCTGCATTCTGGGTGTGTTCTGCAGAGACCTGACAGAACTGGCTGATGGAAGGACAGGGAGGCATGAAAGAGAAGATTCATGGGAGGAGTAGGTTGAAGGGGGTCAAGAGTTCGGTTTTACATGTAAGTCTGAAATGATGATCACACGTCCCATTGAGGTCGTCAGGTAGACAGCTGGATACTCCAATCTAGAGTTTGGGGAAGAGACCCAAGCTGCAGGTAAATGTGGAGATTTTTGACAGACTGAGATATTTAAAGCCATGAGATTAGTTGAGATCATTGAGAGGGTGTGTATATAGAAACTCTCTGAGGACTGGGTCCTGGGACACTCCAAGTTCGGTGGTCAAGGAGTATCTGACCAGAGAAGATGAGAAAAAGCAGAGTGTAGAGTCAGAGAAAAGCCAGGAGTGCGTGGTATCCAGCAGGCCACGTGAAGGAAGCGTCTGGAGTAGCAGAAGTGACGAATCATATCAACACCGTGGATACTCTTCTCCCTGCCTTGTTTGTTTCCTAGTGCTCATCACTATCCAACAGAGTACCTCACGAATATACCAGAAGATTGGGGACAGGGAAGGTAAGGCAGCATGGAGAGTATCTATACACAGAAGTCAACCGACAGCTTCCACAGTGAGCAGAAAATGCAGAAACACGCTACTTACACATGAGCAGGGAAGGACT
This sequence comes from Micronycteris hirsuta, assembly GCA_004026765.1. Lineage (NCBI taxonomy): Eukaryota > Metazoa > Chordata > Mammalia > Chiroptera > Phyllostomidae > Micronycteris > Micronycteris hirsuta. The sequence goes on along the minus strand of PVJI01006062.1, from coordinate 7,411 downwards.
AGAAGAAACAGCTGAAGAAAGTTGGGAAGGGGACTCATGCACAGAGAGTAGAGGGTAGATGGTTCCTGCTTTTCAGTCATAACTTTTAAAACTATATCTCTACATAACTTTGATAAAAAAGTGAAAACAACCAGTCAGAAAATAATAAAATCATGAGCTAGATAGATGCCTAGTTCCCAGCCTAAGGGCACAAATGTATGGCTGGAGGCCAGCCACTCCACATGCTCATTAAAGTGTTATTAACACACTGAGCGGGTTTGATCTTCTACATTATGTGTCCTGTATCTTTTCAACATAGGCACTGCTTTTATCACCACGAACTAAAGGCATTCCTGAAATTGTAATAATGCTTAATTACTGAGGATTTTATCATTCTATTGATGCTAAAAGTACACCCACTATTCTGTGATCATCCATATAATTTTTTAATTTTAAAAATACCTCCTCGCTCTAAGTTTAGGAATCTTTATGGGAGTTGAATTAAAATTGTACTGGGTTATTGAAGTTATTAGAATGCCTTCGTAATAAACCCCCTTCTGTATGGATGTAACTTTGCATGCCTTTCTTTCCAACAATCTGAGGTTCCTTGAAAAAGGATAATGAGCACTAGTAATCTTTGGACCTTTATATCTTGCACAGTTGTCGACATAGGTGACAATAAATAACATTTTCTAAGTGCTTTGTCTGTGCTAGACACTGCTTCAAGCACTTTACATGTATTTTCACTTAATTACTACTAGGAAACAGTAGCCTTATGGTTTCTGAAGCTGGTGCTATTATCATTCATATATTACAGAAGAGGAAACTGAGGCACAGAGGTTATGTCATTCTCAAGGACGCATATAGAGCAAACAGCAAAACTGGCATTCGAAGCCAGGCAACCCCCCCTCCTCTAAATGTTACATAGAACATCTATAAATGTTTGCTGATGGAATCATTGAAAGAATGAATCCAGCGGCAATTTGTTGTAGCTAGTGATACAAAATAGTCACGTTGTTTACGGATGTATATTTGAAAGGCCGTTTATTTGATAATCTCACCTTTTTCTTTTTGTTCTGGATCATCTGTTTTCCTATTTGTTTCTGAAAAGTAAAGGCAAAACAAAATGAGTACTACGAAAGTCATCATTCACTATCTCAAAATGTGGGACCAGATTTAAATGAATTCAAATTGATATTATTTAAAAAGTATTTCCGGGCAAACATTTCAATTTTCCAAAAATCCTGAAATTTTTACACATGAAATTTGTTATAAAATATTAAGATTAGACTCCTTTGAATTAGTTGTAAAAGTCACCAAGCAGCAACGAGGTTTGAGGTGCCAGGCCACCTGTTTCTCAGTTGAAAGAGCTGGTGTGGGTTATCTCTACCACCTCTAAGCACCCTGTGAGTACAGAGGCAAGCTGGGGTAGGCAGAAGCACTCATGCAAGCTTACTCAGTATTTTGTCTCCTAAAAACGTAAGACTCCTTTATAACAGGCGCCGTGTGCTTTCAAGCACTGCAGTACGTCACCCTATTGAGAGCACTAGTCGCATTCCTCCAAGCATTTCACACGTACCGGTGAGCCCCGAGGGGCCTGCGCTGAGCCCAGGTGTGCTGTATGTAGCTCACCTGCTGAGGAGCCGAGGTGGGCCTGAGAGCCCACCGGCGCCAGCCTTTCGCTAAGTAAATCAAAGTCAGTATCGCTCCCAGAAATGAGGTTACAAGCCCGGTGAAACCCGTCAAGAACCTGGACCCGCCCACAAATATCAATCCCACAGGGATGCCAGCAGCACCATGACCTGCCTATGTGTTTATAACCAAACTCTGCATTTATAACCTCACATCTAGCTTACTGTCTAATCCAGATTAGGATCTAGTGAATTTTCAAGGCAGACCAGTCAATTATAGTCCCAGCAGGTACCTATCCAGTTTGGGGGTATTTCTAGGAACACATGTACGTGCATCTGTGTTGCCATGGGATGGGGCAGTTTGGGGGGCATAAAAATCACAGGCTCTGTCCCACAGCGGACATGAGGCAACAGACAGGTGTGGGTGCCGTTCAGGCTGGGAGCAGGCAGGCAAGCCCAGATCACTAGACTCGATTTTTTGGTCCCCAGTTTCCCACATTCATTCATGTAAAACATTTCATGATCTGGAGGTGAGAAGTAAATATGACAGAGGTTTCTGATGTAAGGAAGAGATCTTTACAGGTCAAGCATATTTCTCCTTTGAGACCTTAGGGGAGAGGATGGGAACAAACCTCAAAAGCTAGTGTGCCAGGCTGAGCGCTAAGCATGCCTTCTGTGCCTCTTGTCCCAGACCCCCATGGGGAAAGGCTTCCTTCCCTCTCTGTGCAAAGGAGGAAGCAGAGGCTGAGAAAGTAGCGTCAAGGTCAGCAGTTCACGTCACTTCAAAGCATATGATCTTCCCACGGTGCCCTTCTGTACCTTTCTTTTTTTTTTTTTTAAAGGTTTTATTTATTTTCAGAGAGAGAAGGGAGGGAGACAGAGCAATGTATGGTTGCCTCTCACATGGCCCTCACTGGGGACCTGGCCCGCAACTCAGGCATGTGCCCTGACTGGGAATCGAACCGGGACCCTCTGGTTCCCAGCCCGCGCTCAATCCATCCACTGAGCTACACCAGCTGGGCCCTTCTGTACCTTTCTTGAGAGAGAAATAAATACTAGAGAAGTGCAGGTCTTGACTTTGGCAAAGGGCAGGTTTTATAAACTGGACTGCCATACACTTTTGGGCCAGTGCTATGGGGAGGGGGGAGGGGCGGTACCCAGAACATTAAAAACAAAAACAACAAAAACGACCTTGATCTTATTAACTATAATCTCTCATCATAAAGTTAGGTGGCACATTATTTAATAGGAGGCACTGTCATAGCCATTAGGGACACAGGATTGAAGAAGCGTCCAAAATCTCAAGGAGCTCTCTTTCGAGTGGTATCAGCAATGCCTGCACAGCCTCCAGGAAGCTTGATGCCCCCCTCCGTGTTTGCTTTAGAATACCCTGAATGGCCTCAGGGCAGCAGCAGGCGTTTCAGCCTCTCTGACCCCAGTTTCCTTGTCTGCAAGCAGAGATAACTAACACTCATCTGCTGGGAAAACTCAACTCCCTAACAAAAAGCACTTAGTAGAATAAATGTAGTCAAGTAAAAGTGAGTCTGCCTACCCTTAGTTTCTTTTTGTTTTTTCAAGATTTTAGGTATTTTAGGCAGAGGGGAAGGGAGGGAGAAAGAGAGGGGGAGAAACATTAATATGTGTTTGCCTCTTGCGCACCTCCCACTGGGGACTGTCCTGCAACCCAGGGATGTGCCCTGACTGGGAATCAAACCAGCGACCCTTTGATTCGCCGGGGCTCAATCCACCGAGCTGTACCAGCCAGGGCTGCTCACCCTTAGTTTCAAGTCTTCTGAACAAAAACTTAAAAAGGACAGATATAGCGACTATTTCATTGTAACCCTGTCCCTAGAAATATACCATAACAATAAATAAAAATAGGTAACAAAAATAAATGTTACCTATTAGAAATAAATTAAGAGGATGAAAGTACTCCTTTGTGATTGTAGTCATCAAAAACGACATAATATTCTAAAATACTAGTAAGTATAAAATGAACCAATGTTATTATGTAGCAAGTAAAAAATAATACACTTCAGAATAATGACAAATAGAGAAGAATTCTTCTGCATTTTATTGCATTCAAGTAACATTCAACAGAAGACATTTACATTATTTTTAGAAAATCCATTGATGTTGCTCAGCTTGGCATATATTTGTAATCACAAGGCTCATTAATTCAGAATTAAAAGGTATTTGAAGTTGACCACAGCAAAAGGAATCTTCTGTTCCAGAGTTTTAGAGATGATTACATACAAAAATTCAGTAGAAGTTATTTTAATCATTTATCTGTTCTGTCACTCCTAAGTTCCCCCCCTCAAAATTATGGCTTTATAAAAAGTAGTGTTCTATAATTCATAATATGAATTAAGAGCTTTAGTAGAATTTGAGCAGCAACTCTGTATTACCCATGTCACAGCTTTAGGAAATTATTGCTTCTCTTACTCACTTATTATATGCGGTTTTGTTACACATTGGGTGAGCATGCATAACTTCCTACATTATAGCTATGATCTATAATGACGGAAAAATAAAATCTCTCTGATTTTAACCCTAAAAGCAGAAAATAAATCACCTTATCATAAAAACAATGTTAACATAATCAAGAGCTATCCCCTGACACATAAATGAAACCATTTCTATGGCTTTTTATATAGCTCATGGTCCCTTCAAAAGGAGATTGTAGCGACCTTCTTTTCTCACAGATGAATATTTCATCACAGCAACTCTTTCCGAGTCACAAATAAACCACATTAAAAGTAGGAGAACTTCAGTGTAGAAGGAGAAAGGCTCGTACACTGTGAAACAGCAGCAGGCAAGGGCTCGGTGAGCGCTTCCCACCGGCGCGGAATGAGCCCGGCCAGGCGAGTTACTGCCCTTCCCGAGCGAGAGCACTGCGCGTCCTCCCGCTGCAATGGCACTATTTAATCAGCGAAAGGCAGGACAACCGTTAAGTTATACACCAGGGATTTGTACAGGTTTTCTAAAATTTCAGCAAGTACTGACTGGACAGCTATTATAGGATCAACACGAGGCGCCAAAAAGCGTTTTGGCGTCATGAAACAGGTCATTCCTTTCCTCGAGGCCCTAACGAGGAATTTATGGTCCCCCTCATTTTGAAAAATAAATTAATCATAATAATTTAAATCTTTCATTGAAATTTAACTTTTCCTATCTAAGGAGCTAAAAGCTATAAGAATATCAATTTTTGAGTTTTATCCTGAACCCTCGAAGCTAATGTAGACTTTATTTTTTAAGCATATCAATGCAGATATATACAACTCAAATCTTCACAGCTTCTAAGGACCTCTATTGGTGTTTTTAAGGGCGCGAAGGCAAGGTGGCCCTAACGGATTTCAATCCTGTTTAACGCAGTTTGCATATCAGTACAGCATACTTAGTGTTCATTCCTAATAATATATATTAAAACCCTGCCAAGACAACTGCTGCTACATCATCAATATAATTATTAAATGTTGCCTGAAAAACACACATTAATACAGGTAAGACTAAAAGATGTGTCACAAAAAATAAAGTAAAAATAAGAAGAAAAGAAATGTAATGGAGTCACTACTGCTATTAAAAAAGGCCATGCAGGAATGTAACATTACATGTAACTTTTGTTTTTATAAAAAAATGCACTAAAATGCCAGTGGACTATGATTCACTCAAAACAGCTTTAGTGTTCACTCCCAAAGATCTTGAGCTGCTCAGTAATTACTTCACAAGATCTATCACAGCCATCTTTTGGAGCGTTTGGTTAGGCTGGTCCTCCTGGGGTAGTGGGGGCAGTCTGTTTGAAGCTTTAAGTATCTGCAAAAATAAGGGGAAATCTAAATTAAAGGACCAACTAGACACAGACTGTGAAACTGCTTCATTTTCTTTTGACTTTTAGAAACACACCAACAGAAGTAACTGCTTATTTTTACTTTTGTGCTGTTGTTTTTTTTTTTTTTAACGGCAACTCGACAGCAGAATGATTAACTACCTAGTGAAGTTCCGGTGATAACTTGCAAAGCTGTTGATGAAAGTCTAAGGCTCTTTAGAGCAACTGAGAATTAAAACTGAATTTAAGAATTTTAACCTTTTGAGAAATACAAGCTTTAATTTCTTTCTTCCATCAATGATTCCACTGTGTTAAAAAAAAATAGGGAAAAAACCTAATATGGTAATTGAAAAACAAATACAGAAAGGATTTCCAAGGAGCAACTGGATTCTGTATGCTGCATTTCAATACATTGCTTTAATAATTTTGTGTCAAGTTTTAATGTAATTGACAATATAAATGGTCGGTAAAAAAAAGTATACACAAAATTTAAAAAGAACTAAAATTCATTCCTGTCCAACTTTTTACAAATACTTTCTCATTCCAAATTTTAGTATTGGATTTATTTTACTCTCACGGCATTAAATTTATATTACAATTAGAGTAGAAAATGAGCTGGTATGCAAAAAGGCCCAGCCACTTATTTATTCACTTTCTAAAGCTGGGTTATAATTCCTCTTTCGTCATCTCTCCAAACATCCATTCATCTGTCTACATAGTATGTGTATGTGCATGTGTGTGTAAGCAGAAATTTTTGTCTAAGCAGAATAATTTGGTGCTAATGTGAATTAGAAATTATATGTAGACTTTTATACATCCAAAGAATTGAGTGTTTATGTCCACCAAAAGATATACACAAGAATTCAGACATACAAAAGATATTCAGAGCAGCTTTCTTCAAAATAGCCAAAAACTGGCAACATTCACTACAGCCATCAGCATCGAAGAGATTTGTTAAAAATGTAGTGTATTTATAGTGTTTAGCAATGAATAAAACCAAATTATTTTACATAACAAAGTGGGTGAAACTCAAAGACAGGATGTTGAACAATACAAACTAGTCACAAAAAAGGCGTGTGTGTATATATAGATATAGACATAGACGGCTTTATTTAATTAAATTAAAAAGTAGGCAAACCGATCTATAATGGTAGAGGTGAGAACAGCGGTTACTTGTGGTGGGGGTGTTACTGAGTGGGGGGAAAAGGGAGAGATTTCTGGGGTGCTAGAAGCATCCTGAGTAGTGGGTTCAAGGATGCTTATACATATACAAGTTCATCAAAGAAGTTCTCAACATTTGCACACTTGTCTGTGTAAATTATACAACAGAAAAAGTTTTAAAAGAGTTTGACTTTAGGTTCTCTCAGAATATATCCATCAGGTAGACTGTGACAACAATAAGCACTTCTGTAACCCGTGCAATTAAAAATACTCTTGAGACTATGGGAAATTGTTCAAAGAATAATAATGAGTTTAAAAAAAAAAAAAGCTAAGTTATAATTTTGAACTCAAAAATATAGTCCTAAATATGCATAGGCGACTCCACCCAGAAGCAGTTCATGAAGTGGCAAACACAGCATCCCCCAAACCAGGCCAGTCATCTCTATGGCTGTTTCTTCCTGCCTTCTGTGTCTCTGTCAAGGTTCCACTCTGCGACCATTCAAGTCAGGAACACAGGAATCATCCTCCACTCTTACCCCTCAATCAGCCCCCTCTCCTATCAAAATGTTTCCAACTCTGATTTCTATGAAATCAATCCTCCTGTGCATTGCTTCTACCACATTTCTAAACGCACCTGCCCCTTATTAGTCCTCTTTCAGGACTGCTCTTTTCAAATCTGGATTTGATCACATGACTCCTCTGCTTGGAATTTTTCACTGGCTTCTTGTCATTTTTAGACCCATCTTCAAAATTTTAATCATACGTGAAACCCTCCAAGCAGTGACACCTGCTTGGGTTTCCACCGTGGCTTCCT
>PVJI01006061.1:24089-90363 GCA_004026765.1 Micronycteris hirsuta | reverse complement strand
CCGCCCAGGACTCTGACGAGGGAAGCCATGGAGCAGATCCGGTAAGATCCTCCTGGTGTTTGGATCTACTTCGTTGGGAAGGGGAGGATACTGGGGCAGATGATGTGGTTTTTCCATCTTCTTTTATTTTCATTTCAGATTTCTTCTTTAAAAAGATTTTATTTATTTTAGAGAAGGGGGCAGGGAGTGAGAAAGGAGAGAAACATCGGTATGCGAGAGATAACATCATTGGGTTGCCTCTCGCACGCCCCCTACTGGCCGGCATCCCAGGAATGTGCCCTGACTGGGACTGGAACCGGCGATGTTTCAGTTCAAGGGTGGGCCACACCAGACAGAGCTCAGATTTCTTTTTTCTTATTCTTTTTTTCTTTTTAGAGCGCGAGAAGAAGGGAGAACAAGGAACGTAAATTTGTTGTTCTACTCTTTATGCATTCACTGGTCGCTTGTACGTGCCCTTACCAGACCGCAAACTTGGCGTCTGGGACCACTCTGGAACCAACTGAGCTACTGGGCCAGGGCTCATTTATGATTTCTTAAAGTGAAGTAATATAACGAACTGCCATAAACCCGTCATCTTGACTTAAAATTTTTTAACGTTGTGACGCAGTTGGTTTATTTTGCTGAAATTTTAAAATAGTCAATTGCGGACCTCACAACATTTGAACGCTAGATCAGGACGTTCTTAATCTAGGAACGAGGGATGGGGCCCGGCTGGTGTAGCTCAGTGGATTGAGCGCGGGCTGGGAACCAGAGGGTCCCGGTTAGATTCCCAGCTGGGGCACATGCCTGGGTTGCGGGCCAGGTCCCCAGTGAGGACCATGTGAGAGGCAACCATACATTGCTCTTTCTCTGTTTCTCTCCCTCTCTTTCTCCTTCCCCTCTGTCTAAAAATAAATAAATAAAATCTTAAAAAAACAAAAAACCAGGGATGGGAATTTTCGTGGTTATGCCCAATTTTCTGAGGAAAGGATCTATAACTTAGAAAATCTTAAAGAGATCCTTTCTTAAATTTTAAGATTTTTGTTTTGAATAGATTATATTACATAGGTTCAAAATTAGAATAGAATAATATGGTATACACTGAGAAGTATTGATCCCAGCCAGTTTCCTGTGGGTGCCATTTTAATAGTTTTGGGGGCTTTTTTCTAGGTTTCCTTGTGCAAATAAAGCAAATATGATTGTAGATTTTTATTTCCATCTTAATCACAAACAGTAGGATTCTGTAAGTGCATGCCGTCTGTACTTTTTTCGTTTAATATCTTTCCACATCAGAAGAGAAAGCTCTTTGGTTGTTTATTTTTTATTTTTTTAAATGAATATTTTATTTATTTATTTTTAGAGAGCAGGGAAGGGAGAGAGAAAGAGAGGGAGAGAAACATCAATGTGTGGTTGCCTCTTGCGTGGCCCCCACTGGGGACCTGGCCTGCAACCCAGGCATGTGCCTTGACTGGGAATCGAACCGGCGACCCTTTGGTTCGCAGCTCAATCCACTGAGCCACACCAGCCAGGGCTGTGTTTTTTATAGTAAATCATAGTGTAGTTAACTATCATTTTATAATGGGTATTTGGGTTGTTTCTACTCATTTGCTCTCGCAAATAGTGCTCTAGTACAGCGATTTTTCACCCCTGTGCTGCAAGAGTGTTTAAAACATCCAATACCTGACTATCTAGTCAGGGGCACTGACCTCTTTTCCCTTTGGATTATCAAATAAAAAAGTGAGAACAGCCAACACAACAGTAGCTATCCTGTGTGAATGAATCAAAATATGCCTTTTTCTGGCCAGGTTGGCAAAAAATAAAATTTATTTTTGGTGTGCCCAGAATTTTAGTAATGAGTTCCTGTGTGCCACGAAGCGAAGAGGGTGAACATCACTGGTGAAGAACTGTACGTGCGCCGTATCTGCCAGGCGTAGTTGTTTTACACGTTCCCAGAGTAGAGTTGCTGGGTCCCAGGGCAGACGGAGTTGCATTTTGATAACTTCCTAAATCGCCACCCGCGGGCTGTGTGCCGCATTCCATTTCCATCAGAATGACTGGGGTTGAGACTTAAAAGATTCTGTGGAGCTGATCAGGAAGACTTTGTGGGCCTGGAGTTCCTCCTCTCGCCGTGGGCTTCCTCTCCTGCCTGGCGCAGAAGCTTTCTGAAATCTTCCTACCTGTCATATTCCCTTCTGTGGTCTGTAAATGTCCTTTCACTTCAAGGAAAAACAGGCCATTAGGTAGGAATCTTTCAGAGCTTCTTTGTCTCCCTTCTTGCTGTCCATCTCAGTCCTGTACTCTCTTATATCACAGAGGAGACTTGTCTGGGACTAACCCTCTGTGTGCTCTGGGTTGTAGTCCTACTTTCTCAGGGACCTTACACCTGTCTGCTTAAGTTTTTCCTTTATTTTGTTCCGAGCAGGCTACCTGCCGTTGTTTTTTGTTTTGTCTGTGGAACAAATCTAGGCATATTCTCCACAAATCTAGGCATAACTGACGCTCTGGGCTTCACCTTCCCTACCATGTCTGCAGCATTTGACCTTGTAGTTGGCTTTTGTGAACTCTCTTCTCCCTTGACCCAGGTACCACTTGCTTCTATTTTTAGAGCTGCTTTTCTCTTTCCTTCCTGAACACTCCTTTTTCCTCCTGTGTGTTGCGTATTGCTGTTTTTTTTTTAGAGTTGTGTACTCAGTCATTTTATCTCACTCTGCGTATTTTTCCTGCCTAATGCCAGCCACCCACGTGTGCTTCAACCGCGTGTGCTATTGGCTTATGACTTCCAGAGCCGTCATTTTCAGTCCGTGTTTTTCTCTGACTTCCAGCTGTGCACTGGGTACCTCTGTTTGGATGCCACACCGGTTCCTCTACCTCACCGTGTACAGAATAGAATTCATCACTGTTCTGGACAGTTTGATTCTGCTCCTGATTTTGCTATAGCCCTGCATGTCACCCAAGTCACCCAAGCTAAAATCCTGCATCTCCACCTCTTTCCTCACTTACCAAGTTCTATCCCTTGGCCCCCCTAAACTATTTCTCACGTCTCTTTCCTCCTCTGCTTGCATTGCCACCACCTCAGTTCATACTGTCCGGATTATTTTGACAGCCTCTTGCCAGATCTTTCTACCTCCAGGCTTGCCACCGAAGGACTCCCACTGGATTGAGCTTCAAAATGAAAGTTTGCTCATGGCATTCCGCCCCTTAAAAGCTTTCCTTGGTTTGCTGTTGCTTTGGGATAAACTCCAGACTCCTGAGCATGGTGTGATCTTGCTCCTGCCCTTGCTGTCAGATGAGTTGTTCCCCACGAAGATGGTATTCTTGGCATTTCACGTGCTTGCTGTACCGTCAGTATTTTTTACCTCTTCTTCCTCTCCCCCCCGTTGCCAGTTTACTATCTCCTTTTCGGCCTTTCAGACCAGCTCTAACAGTGATTTCTGAAGCCGTTCCTGGGCCGTGCTGCAGTACCGTGACAGCCTACTCTTGGGTGTCTGTCGTGGGTGCTCTCACAGCGTCTTGTGCTATGAAACTTACCACAGCTGTTGTATGTTAACATATGTGTCTTGGCCACTGGAGTGTACGTTCTTTCAAGGAAGGACAGTCTGCATGTGGTCAGCGGGATTGACTGGGGCTGCTGTGCCCTGTAGTCCGATGTGGTGACATGCAGTGATCTAACAGCAGCTGGGCATCGCTGTTGCCACACAGGACTGCAGCTCAGCCTGCACATGCAGCGCCTCTCCTCCGGTGTTTATCACTAATGTGATCCGTCAGCTGTTCTGATAGAAGACTTGACAGTTTGAAAACCTGCTTTGTTTCCCTGTAGGTACTTACATAAGGAATTTGCAGAGTCCTGGTCAGTCCCCAGGTTGGCGGAAGGCTTTGATGTTAGCACCGATGTGATCAGAAGGGTTTTAAAGAGCAAGTTTGTTCCCACGTTGGAGCAGAAACTGAAGCAGGATCAAAAAGCCCTTAAGAAAGCTGGGCTTGCCCACTTGCTCCGCCCGCTGCCAGGCCCTGGGGATACCTGGAAACGGCTTCCTACAGGCTGCCCTGTGTCAGGAGATGAAGCCTCATCCCAAGGCCAGGCTCACAGCACAGCTTTGAAGGTGATAGAACCGAATACTCACAGCACAGACCCACCGAGGAGACAGAAGGGAAGGAAAACCGGGATCCAGAGTCTGGAGAAGGAGAGCTTTGCGCCTGTAGCTGCAGCCCGAGGTCATCAGAGAGAGCGGCGGCAGTATCCCACCACGGACTGTGAGGGCGCCAGAGGAACCAACCGTGCCGGATTGCCAAGTGCGGACAAGCTGGAGGAGTGGAAGGCGGGAGAACGGGGTGGCCAGGACTTCAGCAGCAAAGTAGTGCAGCGGGGCCGGGAGTTCTTTGACGACAACGGAAACTTCCTGTATAGAATTTGAACCGGGAGCCCGACTTGCGTGCAACAGCTGGGCAAGTGTACGCGCCGCCTGGGTTTCTGTGTATGGAGTAGCCACCTGGAAATAAGAGGAAGTGGTGAGTCCGGAAATGGAGGAAAGTTGCTTGGATTTCCAACTGACAAGAGGCAGCGAACTTCACAGGGCAGGCGTATATGGGGGCAGCGTGAATGACTGGCCGGGTCCAGTCCAGCGTCCTGGAGCTTGGCTCCTCCTGGTCTGACCCGTGTGGATGTTCATTACTCACCTTTCTTGCTTATGCTCTTTGTGTTTCAAAATCAGCCTATATTGCATGTGTTAGGAGTTTCTGTTGTACTTGCAAAATATGTTTTGGAGGAATTGAAATGTTGGCCTTCTGACTTTTGTTTACTTCTTGATTAAGAACACTAAGAGTGTGGAAACTGCTTAGTCAATTGGTTGTTTTCATTATGTGCAAAATAAACTGAAATGTAGTGGTCTGTTCGTTGGTTCTGTGGGGCGGGAGGGTTTACCTGTGAAATCTGGTGAGGGAAGGAAGAGGCAAAGGGTCCCTTGTCATTGAACACTGGTGGGGAGGTGGGACCAGAGGAGTCCCCAGCCCAGAGCTCTGGGTTGGAATTTGGCAGGTAAAAAAGACATGGTTTTTTTTTGTTTGTTTGTTTGTTTTTTTTAGTTGCTAAGGTTATGAAAGATTGAGATGTGTGTGGGGTTTGATTTTTTAAAATGCAAAATAGGCAAAGGCTCTGGGGCCCTTATCTCTAATCCCTTTCAAAACCTTAAAACAGTATCTTTTCAGTTTTCCACATCTTGGCAAGCGTGTTATGATGGAGGCCAACAGATAACAGGCCCCTCGGAACAAATGACAGCGTCCTAAAGGAATGCCGATCTGCCTGAGGCCACGTGACAGCCAGTAAGTAGCAACCCTGGTATCAAACCGGCGTCTGCTCCTTAATTCAAGGCCTTTAAAATTGGAGACACTTTTTTAGAACAAAGTGATTGTCGTACAGATGGAATGAGACACGCAAGCAGCAGGAACCCAGGGACGCTTTTCAACCATGTTTCATTGTAACAATTTACAGCAACAATTGGTTATTCGGAGCTTAAATATATGCAGGATGTTTAATGAAAACACTGATACTCCAAACCCGTTATTGATGGGCTGTTTGGGAAACCTTCCTATTTCAAATGTCATTAACAGCCATTATAATAGCTGCTGCTTACTGCTAACTAGAGCATTTGTTTCGTTTAAATGGCCTTATCACCTGCCAATCACAGGAAATCCAGATGTTGGTAATGTAGCACTGGGCAGATAAAGCCCTATGTTCTTGCTGGTCTTGTAGTTTCTAGTAAAAGCTTATCAATGTTACGATTTTAAACAATATGGTCATTTGCCATAAGAACCTTTCAGTCGTTTTAAGAGGTGCAAGATGCTGTTTGACTTTTAAATTTGCAGTTCTAACTCCTGCAAATTGTCCGTGCCTGTTCCCCAGGGGGGCTATGGAAAGTTTTAGCTGTTGTGACAAACTGGGATAGCTATTCCATTTACCTCATCCTCTGCTACAGTTCACTAAGCTTAAATCTTCCCATTCTTGCTCACGGCAGTCTGAGGCTTCTGCACTTCCTGGTTCTTTGTCCCCAGGTTTCACGTGGCTGGCTCCATGTCAATCAGGACTCGGGTCAAATGTTACTTCCATAGGTTTTCCCTAATGACCAGATCTAAAGCATCTCCATGTTCTCACTCTCGCCACGCCCTGTTTAATTTCCCCCAATATTTGAAAAATAGTACCACTGTATTTGTGATTACCCACCCAATAGAATGTAGACCCCATGAGGGCAGTTCCAGCTCCCAGCATAGATTTTAATAGGGGTGAAAAAATGGTCGGGGGACCTGATACCAAACAGCCAGTCCACAGCGGCAGAACGCCTCACCCGTCACCCTTGCCGGCCTCCCCGTGCAGACAGCAGTCAGCAAGGCTGGAGCTCCCTCCAGGTTGACTCATTTCCACTCCAGCCTGTCAGTGTGTCTTGGATTCTAACTCACAGGGGACAGGTGCAGTGTCTGGGGGAGGGAGCAACCGCTGGACCTGGAGAAAAAGCAGCTGGGGGTAGAGTGGACATCTCAGAGAAACCTGGGGGCCAAGCTCAAGAGGCTGGTAAACAACAACAGAAGGGATTTAAGTCCCTCTGTGCTCTGGAACGACTGTGTCTCATCTGTTCTGGGCAGCCTCGGCCTTTCTGCAGCTGAGATTCAATCTAACGAAGGCGGGGTGGGGGAGGACGGGGGGGGAGGGGAAGCTCAGTATCAAATGCTAGATGACCTCTTGAAGCCCAGTGTGACCACAAAAGTAGTTTTTTGCTTGATCTTACAGAATTTTTCAAATATACAAAAGTAGGGAGAATACTGGAATGGAATGAACCCCTGTGTACCCATGACCCAGCTTTAACACTGAACAAGAGGCCAATCTCTTCATTACCCTGCACTTGCCGCACATTTACCCCTGGCTTAAAATAAATTCCAGCCCAGCTGGTGTAGCTCTGTGGATTGAGCGCGGGCTGGGAACCAGAGGGTCCCGGTTCGATTCCCAGTCGGGGCACATGCCTGGGTTGCAAACCAGGTCCCCAGTGAGGGCCATATGAGAGGCAACCATACATTGCTCTTTCTCCCTCCCTTCTCCTCTGAAAAGAAATAAAATCTTTTAAAAATAAATCAATAAATAAATTCCAGACATCATGTTTCATCTGTAAGTACTTCAGTCTATATCTCAAAGAGATAAGGACTCTCCTATTTATAGCATGGATATATACGCCATTACTATAACTTAAGTTTTAGTGATTCCTTAATTTCAGCTAAAATGATGATAGTACTCCGACTGTTTCACAAATGGCTTTTATGGTTTATTTCTTTGAATCAGGATCCAAACAACGGGATCCATGCAACAGTGCATTGTGTTCCAGAAGTCTCTTATTCTGAAGTGGTTTCCCCTTCCACTTTATTCCCCTCACCGCGTGACAGGCTTTTATCTCGTATAATTTCCTGCATTTTGATTTCATCCTTATGATGTCTTCTAACATGTTCTCATTACTCTCTACCTTTCCTATGCACTGATAGCTCATCTTGAGGGTTGATCAGGTCAAAGTTTTGGCAGTGGGTGATGCTCTGTACTTCCTATTCACCTTTGCAGGAGATTAGGATGTGATGTTATGATTGATTACTGAATTCAGGTTATTGCCAGCAGGATCTATTCCTTATGACTTGCAAGTTTTTTTCCCCTCTAAACAGGTAGATAGAATTACCAACTCCCCTGAAAATTACCTAATTTCTCTTTCCGGTTATCCCAAAGTCAAGCACTTTTCTGAAATGTTTTTAACACAGAGTAGTTTGGCCTGTTCTAGAACCTTATGTAAGCGGCATCACTCAAATGCCACTCTCGTTCTGGCTTCTTTCACTTACTCATTTGTTTTTATGAATACGCCTTAGTTTATCAATCCATTTTCCCACGAAGGGCGTTAATGAGTCAAAACCCTGGTATCCAAAGGTCACAACCGGCGGGACTTAGAGTTCCCATTGGATCCTAACGCGTTCTCTGCCCCTCACCCTAATCCCACTCACCAACTCTCCAAGTCTCCTGCAGCTCGGAAGCCAGAGCTGCCAGCTAGCACGCCCCTAAGAGGAGTAGGTTTGATTGACAGTCATGATCTCCATGATCAGCGCTCTTCAGTCTCCGATTGGTTTCACCCGTTGTACGAAGTTCTGAAAATCAAGCGAGTGCCCAAGCTTCGCTTTAGTGAGCTAGGAGAATCGAGTGTGCCCTTAAACACTAGTTTTATCATAGGAGCACACCCCTCTGGCCAGAAATAAGACTTGACCTTTGAGGCGTTGACTCCCGTTTTGAAATGTCCCTCCCAAGACGCCGTCCACTTCCGTTACTCCGAGCCCCGGTCGGGGGAGGGAGACTTCCGGAAGTACCGGAAGTCTCTTCTGTGGGTCGGGAGGCGGGATTCTCCCTGCAGTAGCGAAGACTGGAGTCCTGCTGATCCGCGGCGGGGAGGTCTTAGGGCCGGGTCGGGACACGGTAGCTGCAGTCCTGACACGAGGGTAACCCGAGGCAGCCGCCGCCTGGCCGGGAGGTGGCATTTATTCCTCGAGGGCAGCCGAAGAGCGAAGGCCCCTTCGGGGACTCTTTGGAAGTCCGTGCCCAGGCCTGAAAGAGAGCCAGCCTGCGCTTACCCTGGGCTGTTGCCGGCCCTGTGAGAGCGGAGGGCGACCCCCTTCAGACACTCCGCGGCCATGGCTTTCCCCCATCGGCCGGACGCCCCGGAGCTGCCTGACTTCTCCATGCTCAAGAGGCTAGCCCGAGACCAGCTCATCTACCTGCTAGAGCAGGTCAGTGCCCGCCGCGCCGGGGGCCTTTGCTGCACGCACTGGACGCGTGGTTCTTCCTTGCTGAGTCCCCTTGAGCTTCTTCTTGGCCTTTGGTCTTGTCCTTGGAGTTTCTGGGGTAGGCCCGAAATGAAGCATCCAGGGAGGAAAACCTGGGACCTGGCCAGAGAGTTCATGGAAACCACCTTTTCCCCATAGAGGCAAGGGACACAGCACTGGTGCGAGGCATCACTGGAGGGAAAGGTGGTTAAGACGTCTTTGCTCTTAGGGAGCCCACGCTCCAGGAGGAGCCGTGTGAAAGACGAACGGCCACACACAGCGTGTCGTGTGGTAAGTGAGTGACAGCTAGGGTGCCTGAAGCGTTCAGAATAAGCAGTCATTTCAGACTGGAGGGATCGAGGAGTTTCAAGGAGCTGGAATATGAAGAGTAAGCATATTTTTCATTGAGATGGGAGACCATGTTCCCGGGAAATGGATTGGTAGGAACAAAGTTGAGGAATTGGGGAAGGACGAGGCATTTACAGGGAAGATAGTGATCACACCTTACACAGTAGGCGGCCACTGAAGGATTTCCCCCCGTCTGTAGCACGAAGCTATTCTTGAAGGCGATTCTCATAGCCATGAGTGGAGGAGGGTAAATGGGCAAGCAGAAGGGCAGTTTGGAGACCATAGATCAGACAGAGGTAGTAAAGGCCCATCCAAAAGTGACACTGGGAATGGCAGGAAATAATGGACTTAAGTCACGGTGAGAGAAGATCAAAAGACTTGTCGATTGGTTGTAAGGCTGAGAAGCAAAACTGAGTTTAAGATTTTAAACTTGAGTTAATAGGGAAGTAATGCTGCCATTATAATTGCAAATATAATTGTTACATACGTAGCTTGTGTAATGGCCATGTTTCCAGATAGCTTGAAAGATCCTTGAGGGTGGAACATGTTCATTTTGTTTAACACTGTATACCTTGTGAGAGTCAGGCACATAGCGTGTCCTTAATAAATATTTTTTGCATGAACATTGAATGGAAATGAACAAAAGAATTAGAAAAAGGAGCAGGTTTGGTGGGGAAAGTTCCTTAGTTTGGGTCTGGATAGGAAATACTGCTTAGTAAGAGCTGGTAGGAAATACTGCTTGTACCGTCCAGCAGATGGCACTGGAGAGCTGCAGCCGGGATGGTGATGGAGACTTGGGAGAACCTCAGGAGATCTAGGGCCATATTTTATTTCACTTTTCGGTGCCCTCATTTGCACAGGAAATTCACTTAACTGATGTGAGGAATTGAAGAGGTGCTAGAGAGCCACAGGAAAGAGAGTGAATGAGACCGAGGAGAGGAACTTGTAAATGCAGCGTAGGTGGGGACGAGTGGGCACAAGGGTGACTCAGTGTGGCCAAGTGGATCCCAGGGCAGTGACATCCTCTTCAAACTAACTTCTGTCTCAGTTCTTGTCAGTGGGCATTGCTGTGCAGCCGCGAAACCTCAGAGCCAGCTTTGACTCTCCTTCCCCCCTTTTACTTGACTGAACCAGTTACTGAGTCCTTTGGACATTTCCTTCCACCGCACTTTTTAAAATAGTAATTACAAAGTGATAGTTACACAGTGTAGGAAATGTACAAGATAAAGGAAAATACAAAGAGAAAAATCACCTAGATGCAAGCACTGTTACCATGGTTCATTTCTTTCAGCCTTTTAAAAAATTCTGTTACACATTCCATGTGTCTCTTAAATAACCTATTTTGTTCACACCACCAACCAGCCTAACCCAGGTCCTCGCTCACCGCCACATGCTTGAGCTGCTTGGACTGTCGCAGGAACCCCATAAGTGGGCTCCTTGCCTCCAGTTTCCCCCCGTCTCCAGCCCGTTTCACCCACAGTTCCCAGACTCAGCTCACGGAAAAGGAGGCTTCAGTGTACAAGAGCTTCCTGTTTCCCTGTTCCGTGAAGGGTCAACTCCAAATTCTCTCACCTGGCATTTGGGGCCAGCCCTCCGTGCCCAATTCTAGACACTGTTTTCAAGACTCCCTTACATCGGGGTTGAGAACCGCTGCCCTCTCTGTGCCTGTGCATCTGTCTCACCGCATTGCTTGCTTTGCTCTTCCCGTCCCGCCTGCTCTCTTTCCCCGGCCTTTGCTGGATTGTGTTCTTGCTGTGTCACTGCCGGCACCCGCCCCACTTGTCAAGGCCTCGCTGAGAGGACATTGCGCTAAGGTCCTCCCCCTGCCACTCAGGGCGACCTCTCTCCTTCCCCCAGCCAGGCAGAGCCTCCTTAGGAGCGGTGATGCTGGAATCAGGTGGCAGGGGTCTGGGGTGGGGAGTGGTTTTGTACTTAAAAGAAAAAAGCTACTTAAAAAGAGATTTGGCAGCTCAAGAGGTTGCAGAATGCCAGGTGGGGTTTGGTTTTGTTTGCCTTTGTCCAGCAGGACCAGGATTATTGGGAGGCACAGTGGAGAAGAGGGGTAGTGACGTGGGACAAGGTCACAGGCTAGATTGGAGGGCTGAGGGACTAGGGGTTAACCTCAGAAAAAAGGTGAGATATTTTCCTGCTGGTACAGAAAATGAGAAGACAAAACAGGTGACCGATAGAGAAATGTCCTCTATGGATACAATGTCAGCAGCAAATAAGGCGCTGGGGTAGACGGTGTCTCCACCCTTCCCTGCCCAGAGACCGTGCTTCTGTTCACTGTGCGACCGCGCGAGCTCTCACCGAGGGAGCTTGTGTGACCTGGGAGTGGCCCAGGATGCTGTGTCTCCTTCAGCTTCCAGGGAGAAAGGACCTGTTCATCGAGGCAGACCTCATGAGCCCTTTGGATCGAATCGCCAACGTCTCCATCCTGAAGGTACCCGCCCTTTCTTCCGCCTGGCCACGCCTTCCTCATTAAACAGTTTTCTTTTGACGGACAGCACAAATACCTGAGGAGTGACCACCCTCCCAGGGTACATAGAGTGTAGCTGGATTGGGTGCTCCAAGGGGGAGTTCGCTGCTGTTGTCCACATTTTTTTTTTTTAAGATTTTATTTATTTATTTATTTTTAGAGAGAGGAGAAGGGAGGGAGAAAGAGCAATGTATGGTTGCCTCTCACATGGCCCTCACTGGGGACCTGGCCTGCAACCCAGGCATGTGCCCTGACGGGGAATCAAACTGGGACCCCCTGGTTCCCAGCCCACGCTCAGTCCACTGAGCTACACCAGCCAGGGCTGTCCACGTTGTTTTTGAAGTGTTTTGCTTTTGGTTTTTCTGTGGACAGTCTGAGGAGGGTTCAGCGCACGGTTGTCAGGGAGAGAGCTGGATTTCCTGAATCAGCATGAACAGGAGGCCAGTCCCCTGTGTTTGCCTCAGGCTGTGGGTTTCCAAGCGCCCCATGTCCCTTGTCTTGCTGGGTTCTCTCCGCAGCAACACGAAGTAGACAAGCTGTACAAGGTGGAGAACAGGCCGGCGCTGAGCTCCAGTGAACAGTGAGTGCCTGGGGGAGCCCGGGTTGGTTCCAAGCCGGAGGCTGTCCTTGCACGCTCGTCTCTGCACGCTCGTCCCTGACGCGTCCCTGGCTGAGATCTGGCCCTGGGATGTTTGCGATACGGTTCCCCGCCCCGCTCTTCCACAGTCACACGCTGGGTTCCGCCTCAGCCCCTTCATCGGTCTCCCCTTCTGCAGCCTCTCCCTCCCCTGCCCGCTTCTCTCTCTAACCCAGTCTGCCATCTCTAACCAGATGACACTTTCAAAAATATTGTCACTGCGCTCTTCCCAAGAACTAGCAAGTCTTCCCTTTCTTTCTGAGTAAAGTCTAAATTGCTCATCGCAGAAGCCAAGGGTGTCCCCACGCTGCCTTTCTGGCCAGGCCTCTGCTGGCCACGGGCTGGCATGTGCTTCCCGGCTCCGCACACGTGCCTTCGCCCTCTTGGCCACTCTGTCCACTCTGCCCGGAGTGCCCTCCCGTCCTCGCCACTCCATACACAGTACCCAGCCTTCAAGGGCCGCCCCGCCTCCGCCAGGGGGCCCCGCCCCTGGATTTTCAGGGTGTTGGGTATCGGTCTGTTCTCTTGACACAGTCACACACTGCCTGCTGTCTACTTTTTGTTTTCCTTTTTAATAGTTTTCCATTTTAGGTAATGTGCACCCTCTTGTAGAGGAAAAATTCTCCCAGATACGTGGAGAATGCGTTATTGAGCCCCAGTTCGGAAAACATTTTGTATACCTTCTTCATGGTTTTTAACACTTGTTTGACACTTTATATATACTTGGGTCCTGTTTTGCCTGATAGATTGTAAGTTATCTGGGAATAGGAACCCCTAGGTGCCCCGTCAGGCCAGATAGTGTCCCCTGCTGAGCACGGTGTCCCGGTCACCGTGAGGGGCCCGGCCGTGGCGAGGCTGAGACCTGTGGACCTCTCGAGAGGGGCAGATGGTGAAAGGCAGTTTTGGTTGGTGCCTCCTCCAACCTCACGACCTTTCCTCCCTGATTTTCGCCCCTTCTCTCCCCTAGACTGTGCTTCCTGGTGAGACCCCGCATCAGGAATGTGCGGTATATCGCCAGTGAGTATGCGGGCCACAGGTGGGGCGGGGACGCCTGCCTCCTCGCTCCTCCTCTGACGCGCAGCCCACGGCTTTCCGGGCGCATTCCCTCTGTCCATAGGTCTCGTCAACGCTGACAAGCTGGCCGGCCGGACCCGAAAATACAAAGTGATCTTCAGCCCTCAGAAGGTGAGCGCATCCTGCTGGGAGGGGGCCGAGGGAGGACGGGATTCGGGACCAGGAAGGGACAAGGGGCCAACAGCTCCATCTCCCCCCCAGCAAGTCACGTGGGACTGAACAGGCACCTGCCACTGTCTCGTTAGCATTAGCGTAGACCCGACTGCTTAGCAGAGGGCC
This sequence comes from Micronycteris hirsuta, assembly GCA_004026765.1. Taxonomy (NCBI): domain Eukaryota; kingdom Metazoa; phylum Chordata; class Mammalia; order Chiroptera; family Phyllostomidae; genus Micronycteris; species Micronycteris hirsuta. The sequence continues at coordinate 76,741 of PVJI01006061.1, read as the reverse complement.
TGTCACCGGACTGCCCCAAATATGGACTGGGGACTGAGAGAGGGGGCCCCACACAAGCCACAGGAGAAGACTGACCCCCGAGTGGAACCTGCTATGTTTTCCTGCTAACGCTGACTCCTGCGCAGGAGCGGCTTTCTCCCTGCGGCCCGTCCATAAGAAGTGCGCCGAGCCGTGGCCTCCCCGTGCTCGGCCCTTCCTCCCACAGGGCAGGCACCGTGTGACTGCACCCCGGCTGTGTGAGCTGGAGCCCGGGGCCGCACAGTGAGGCGGCAGAGCCGGGCTAGGTCCCTCCCACCTTTCCCTCCGTGAGGGCAGTGCTCGCGGTCTGTCGTCGTGGCTCCGTTTCTCCATTCCTCTGTCCGCTCCATATCGGCAAGGTGTGTCAGCCGTGTGTGCCTGGCGGGGAGGAGTGGTGTGCAGGCGCTTGCCCTGCCCGCGGTCGGCCTGGAAAGATGCACCAGTAGTGCGGGCCACACCTAGAGCAGGTACAGATCACAGTTGGAGGGACAGGGATTTCTTCCGAGACGACAGAAGCCTAAAGATTCCGAAGCTGAAGTGTGGTCCTTGGGTGACTGCTCGGTGTCTTAGTTTTCTCATCTGTAAAATGGGGCCGATAACGGTACTTATCTCTCTTAATTTAAACGTGATGGCTTTTGGCGTCTGTTAAGAAATTGAGTGGAATCACAGGTGTCTTTTGCTTTTTCCTTGTGTAAAAGAAATAAGAGGAAAAGCCAATGGTCTTGCTTTGAGGATTGTTTGAAGGTTGCGGCACAGTCTCACCGCCCTGCGTCCTGTTCAGGAATAAACATCTGTCGGGCGTGACGTCGACCAGGGCAGGACATCCCCCAATAAGATGATCGGTCGGAATCACAGGTTACTCCTGAATGTCATCAGAGGAGCTAGGGCAATAATTTGTACTTTTGGGAGTCTTACAAAACCCTTTTTGTTTCCTAAGTAAACTTTTCCAAGGACAGATTCGTTTAAACAGTGATGAGAACAAGGTGATAATGGTTTTGAATACAAACTTCCATATGACACAGAAAGACAAAACCGCTATTTGTATGAGTTTCCCATCTAACACTACGAGGAATCAGATTCCGTGACCGACTTTGGCATCACAGGGAAGCTCTCCCCCGGCCGCTGTGGGGAGGGGGGTCTCTGTCTCTCCCTGAGGCTCCCTTTGTTGATCAATGGCGGCTTTCAAACTGGGCCCTGGAATTCCATTCGGTAGCGTTAAAAGCAGGCCTGTGGGTTTCCGTTATGCTGAGACAAGTGGGCGAGGGACGAAGAGGACTCTGCTTGGTGACAGGAGAACAGGGAGCACGCAGCGTTCACCGTCCCCACCTCTGAGCGCTTCACCACCTCGCTCCGGTGTTCCCTTGGGCCCTGTCCCGGGCTCTCCTCCCCGAGCGTTCTCTTTCCCCAGACAGGCCACCCACTTCAAACACACCGTGTGCGCCACTGACCCCGTGGCTGTGTCTCCAGATCCCTCAGTGCCTCCAGGGGTCCCACGGCCATGTCCCAACCAGAGCGCCCTCTCTCCACGCCGCCACCGCTCTTACCCCCGCCTTCTGTAGCTGTCCCGCCCTCCCCGTCCCTGCCTGCGGGACTGCCCTGCCCCGACAGCTGGAGCGCCTTCTCCTTTGCAGACCTGTTCCCGCCTCTCGGGGAGAAAAAGCTCAGCAGACTGAATACATACACGAAATGGGTGACGGAAACACGGCGTTGGGTTCGTGGTTCCAGTGGTTTCTCCACCTCAGCGTCTGGGTCCTCCTGTGGGACTCAGCAGCTGCTGTCCTCATCGGGGACGGCAAGGGCAGGGAGCCGTGTTTGCTGATCGGCTTCCTTTCTTCCCGCAGTTCTATGCCTGTGAGATGGTGCTGGAGGAGGAGGGGATCTTCGGAGGTGAGAGAAGAGTGTGAATGGGGTGGGGGCGGCAGATGCAGAAGGAACAATTGTCCTTCCCTGTCCCCTCCTCTTCCTTTTGCATTCTTGTTGGCCCAGCAGGAGTGTGCCTGAGGATGGGAAATGGGGGGGGGGTGTGATAGGAGGAGGGGATGCTCTGTCCTTCCCTCCAAGGCTCCCCCAGGAGCACCTGTGCCCTCCCTCCCCTGAGTGTTCCAACCTGGTGGTGGCCCTCCCCGCAGCACGTCCTGCGGTGGCTGGGCTGGTCCCCACCCTGCACTTTTCCCCACCCCGATCTTAGAGTCTAAGCTTAAATGTCACTTCCGGAGGTGTCTTTCCCCCCGTTTGAGCTCACACCCCGCAGCGTTTGTGTGCAGGAGTTGCCATTCTCGCTCTCCGGGGCCCGGCTGTAGGTACATCTGTCTGTGCAGGTCCCTCCCGCTGGATGTTAGACTCTGCCCAGGAGATTGGGGGCACGTCCATTCTCTCCCTGCGTGTCCCCAGGGCCCGGCCTAGTGCCTGCCGTGTGCACCTTCCAGTCAGTGCCTGTCACGGGCTGTTGTGCGTGTGTCTTGTTGGTTACCAGACTCTGGGCTCCTTTGGGGCTCAGGCTGTGGCTCGCTCGTCCTGGAGCAGCCATGCTTAGCACAGCCCAGGCGTGTGCACGCGCCCCGGTGCCTTCGCGCGGCTGGCCGGTGCATGTGCCCCCGTACGTGGGGCCCGTGCCCTCTGCAGGGCGGCTGAGGCTCTCTGTGCCCACAGACGTGAGCTGTGATGAATGGGCCTTCTCTCTGCTGCCTCTCGATGTGGATCTGCTGAGCATGGAGCTACCGGAGTTTTTCAGGGACTACTTCCTGGTAAATGGCGTCATCGATGGGTAGGGCCAAGCAGCAGGGGCCCAGCAGGCTGGCAGTACTGATGTATGTTCACCCAGCTCCCACAATTTATTATGTGCGATGGTGATTGGGAGATTTACCACCATTGGTTAGTGGGCATGGGACTTCCTTTGGGGACAGTCAGAGTGAACTCCCTTGAGCATCCCCACCGCCTGCCTGTTGCCCCAGGACCGGCACTTCCCAGGTGGGTCTGTCGGGTTGGCCTCCATCTCTGTGGCCCTGCGGTCCCTGCAGGAAGGAGACCAGCGCTGGATCAACACAGTGGTGCAGGCCTTGCACCTCCTCAGCACGCTCTACGGCCCCTTCCCCAACTGCTACGGCATCGGGAGGTGCGCCAAGGTGAGCGCTGGCAGGGCCCTCGCGTCCCCCGTTCCCGCCCCACCGCGGTTGTCGGGGGCATCTGCGGCAGGAGGTCTGTTCTTTCCCTTGCCTTTATTGTTGCAGAGCTGTTCCTCAGGGCAGAACCTGGGCGGCTAACAGGAAGTCAGAGCCGGGGCTCCTGGGCAGCATCCCTGAGTCTGTATCTCAGGGATGGGAACGGGCGTGGGGGCGGGGGGTTGGAACAAATGGGACCAGAATAGGTACTGTTGTTGACCATGAGCCCCCACCCTGACAGGCATGGCTCACTTAGTTGGGCGTCATCCTGCAAAGCAAAGGGTCGCCAGTTGATTCCCGGTCAGGGCGTATGCCTGGGTTGCGGGCCTGGTCCCTGGTTGTGAGCCAGATGCAGCTGATTGATGCCTCTCTTGCACATCAGTGTTTCACTCCCTCTTTTTCTCCTTCCCTTCCCCTATCTTTAAAAAGAAATAAATCTTTTGAAAAATTTGCTGCCCTTTTGGGGTCCAGGAAAACTGTCTCACAGAAAGGCGTTGGCTTCTGTAGGTTTGGGGCTGCAGGAGGACCTGGGGCAGAAGGTTAGAGTGTCTCGTATTTCTCACAACTGCATGTGAATCTATAAACATCTCAAAGTAAAAATATTGAATTAAAACAAAGCAAAATGAAAAACTTGGAGGGGAAAAACCACGTCTTGACCCCTGGCAGATGTCATACGAATTGTGGAGGAAGCTGGAAGAGGAGGAGGACGGTGAAGCCAAGGGCCGAAGGCCAGAGATCGGACACATCTTCCTCCTGGACAGAGGTGAGTGATGCTCAGCACGCCTGTGTCCCCAGGCCCTGAGGCTGTGGGGACGGGGAACGTGCGGTGGCTCAGACGGGCCCTCGCGCTGGGCTGTGAGCGCCGCGTTGACCGACAGCCCGGGCGCTGGGCCTGGGAAAGGCACTTGAGCCGCTGCCAAGCAAACTGGGTGGCAGGCGGCGCCCGGGGGAGCCTCACGGTCAGGGTCTCGGTTTCAGACGTGGACTTTGTGACGGCGCTGTGCTCCCAGGTGGTGTACGAGGGCCTGGTGGACGACACCTTCCGCATCAAGTGCGGTACGTGGCGCCTCAGCAAGCGGGGGCCGCCCGCGTGGGGCGCGGCTGGGGGCAGCGACCCAGGCTCTGGGCGCGCTGCTGGCTGCAGATGGTTTGGGGGCGCTGTGATGGCAGTTCTGGGAAGGGTAGGAGAGGGGGGCTCCTCACCGCTGTCCCCTCTGCTCTCAAAGGGAGTGTCGACTTTGGCCCAGAAATCACATCCTCTGACAAGAGCCTGAAGGTGCTGCTCAACGCTGACGACAAGGTGAGGGTGCGGGCGCGCGGCGGGCCCCCAGGGGCTCTGCTCCCGCTTGGCCGAGGGCAGCCGCCCTGGGCGCCCCCCACGGCCCGTGCAGGTTCCACCCCGAATGCTGCTGCCAGCTCAGCTCTGCTCTCACTGCGGCCAGACCCGCCGCGCCCTGCTGTGCTGTCCCTCTGTCACCGAGGCAGGAGGGGAGGAGGTGCGGGCCGCGCGCTGAGCTCCGGCTGTCCCGCGCCCCTCGCAGGTGTTCAGCGAGATCCGCAACGAGCACTTCTCCAACGTCTTCGGCTTCCTGAGCCAGAAGGCCCGCAACCTGCAGGCCCAGTATGACGTGAGCCTCCAAGCCCCGCCCTCCGCTCGGGTTCCTTGGCAGCGTCCTCCCCAAGGCCACCGCCGCGGGGTCCCCGGCGTGTCTCGGCTCGGTGGGAACCTAGGGCGGGCAGTGGGTTCTCCCGTCCGAGGCAGGGCAGGCGACCTTAGGGGTGTTCCCCACAGCGCCGGAGAGGCATGGACATCAAGCAGATGAAGAACTTCGTGTCCCAGGAGCTGAAGGGACTGAAGCAGGAGCACCGCCTGCTGAGTCTGCGTAGGTTTCGGCTGGGAGGCGGTCAGGGGAGGGGACAGCGGCCGTCTGGTCCCGAAAGGAGACCCCCGTTCACCTGGCAGACGCTGCTCTCCTTTCGTCCAGAGCGAGAAGTGCTTCTGCATTTCGCCTGAGGTCTTTACTCTTCTGGACAATAAAGGAATGTCCTTCTAGAACCAGGAATGTGTCAGCTGGCTTTTCATCCTCTCTGCAGATATTGGGGCCTGTGAATCCATCATGAAGAAGAAAACCAAGCAGGACTTCCAGGAGCTCATCAAGACGGAGCACGGTGACTCCTGGCTGGGCCGGGCTGCGCTCACTTCTGCCCCAGCTCCTGTCCCCTCCCGCCCTGAAAAGATGCTCTCTGGCTTTTTCCAGCCGACGCTGGCTGTGCGGAGTGCCAGTTCCTGTTAGAAGTGTGGGGGTCCCTTAACCCAGGATGGAGGAGGAGATGGGGAGACAGACGCCCGTTAGCACGGATGGCGGCAGCCGCGCTGCTCCCCTGTAACAGGCTGATTACTCTGATTACTCGCAGCGCTGCTGGAGGGCTTCGGCATCCGCGAGAGCACCAGCTACATTGAAGAGCACATCGACCGGCAGGTGGGCCGGGGGGCCGGGTCTGGCGTTTACAGTGGGCCGGGTCCCCGCGGAGGGAAGGGGAGGACGTGTGTTACAAAACCGGAGCTCCCCCTGGCTCTCTCTTCCTGCGTAGGTGTCGCCTATAGAAAGCCTTCGCCTCCTGTGCCTTCTGTCCATCACCGAGAACGGTGAGCCCGGGGGCCACAGACCCCAGGCCGGCACTGTGCCAGAGGGAGAGGGACAGAGATGCTGGCAGACAGGACACTTCCCTCCAATTTTGTGGGTCCTTTCCTCTGTAAATTGAACCATTTTTTGTTTGGAGTGAAACACGTCCAGGCCACGGGGTCAGTTAGTGTCATCACCCTAACAAGGGCGAGGTCGGGCCCCCGGCCCTGGACAAGGACTGTCACATCTGAGGACCGCACGGGCCCAGAGCGGGGCGCACCTCCGTCCTTGCCCGAGCTGGTCTGCCGCCTTCCACGGGCTTCTGGTAGGGATGCGGCCCGGGGAAAAGCGACAGCCGGCCGGCTTATGAACATTTCCAAATGCCCGGGTTCTCCAGCCTGTGACGGCAACCAGTTCTTGCTGGTGAAGGCGTCCGACTGGGGAATATTCTTTCCGGGCGCACTCTGCCCAGAGCAGGGGTTTGCATGTTGTGAGTCCCCTTTGTTGTGATTGGAGGCCCATTTCGTCTTAATCTCAGTGGAGGGCCACATCCGAGACTGGCCTTTGGAGCCAGGTGACCCCTCCCTGCTCCTCAGCGTAAGGCCGGGCCCAGCAGATCTGGCCCTCAGCCAGGAAGAGACGCAGGGAAGTCCTGCCCCCTCCTCCTGCTACTGCGCCATCCCCACCGTGCTCACCATCCTCCGCCACCATCCCCATCCCCCGCTAGGATTAGCACTCAGTTCCCTGTGCCTCAGCGTCCAGAGCTTCAGGGCGCCCCCTTGCCTTGCAATGCAGGCTTTCTCTGTCAGTAAGCTTCAAGTGAAGGGTCAATTTAGAATCAACTGCAGGGCACAAGGTTGCCGCCATTTACTGAGCCCTTCCTCCTGGTTAGGGTTTTCTCGTGGGGAGGAGGGCCGGCTGGTTTGGTTGTATGTTTTAAGGACACCCCCACGGGCTCACGAACCTGTCTTGCCTTCCTCCCCCTCAGGTTTGATCCCCAAAGATTACCGATCCCTGAAAACACAGTATCTACAGGTACGGCCAGGAGAATGTCTTCCTGAGGGAACTTGGTGGAGGGGGGCATTGGACATTTTTGAAAGAGGCAAGAGAAGACATGGCCCCTTCCTGTCCCTGTCCCCATCCTGTCCCCCTCTGGGCAGTTCTTGGGATAGTCACCTTCCAGCAAGGAGGCCCTGCCCACTGCCAGGTTGACCCTCTCCCGGGTTCTCATGGCGGCGGCCAGTGCTGAGATGGAACAGTTCAGCTGTCGGACCAGGTGCTGAGTTCTTGCCCCCATCTGCCCCTCACTCTAGCACATTGCGGGGCACTGACAACTGCCTCCCTTCCAGGGCTTTCTCTCAAGCCTTATCTTATCCGTGAGGCCGTCTGTTCCCTCCATCCTTCTATCAGTAACTTTCCCTGGTCGTTAATAGTTCATGGTGCTTTTCTTCTTCTGGGTTTGGCGTTTGGCTGTCTCCGATAAGAAAAGGTTTCATGCAAACAAGCATGAGCTTCTCAAGGCACAGATGGCATAGTTATAGTCTCCCCCCCGCCCCCCCCCCTCCGTGTCAGTGAGCAGGGCTAGACCCCGGGTGGACGCCCATAGAGACTGACTGTGTTTCCTTCAGAGCTACGGCCCCGAGCACCTGCTGACCTTCTCCAATCTGCGGCGAGCGGGACTGCTCACCGAGCAGGCCCCTGGGGACACCCTGACAGCCGTGGAGAGTAGAGTGAGCAAGCTGGTGACGGACAAGGCTGCAGGTGAGCAGGGAGCACGGGGAAGCCCTTCCCCTCCCCTTGGTGGGCAGAGCGCCCCGGGGCAGAGGGAAGGCGTGGAAGGGGAACGCGGTTCCTGCTGTAACTGCCACCACCGCTGCCTCTGCCCGTGGGGGCCACTGCCACTTACTGACACTCGCCATGTGCCCAGCCCGTTAGATACAGCTGCTCACGAAGGCGAGTTCGGTCTCACTTTACGGAGGAAACCGTAAAAGATGTTAAGAGGCTTGTCTAAGACCCCTCCGTTACTCAGTCACGTTGGAACCCGGGTCACTTTGACCCCACGGCCCGTACACGTGACCAGTAAGCTGGGGTCACCTTGAAGGTCCTGTTTTGTAGGGAGCTGGCCTCAGTAGGAGGAGGAAGACGGGCGCAGGTGGAGGGGGGCTGCGTGTCCTGCTCAGGCCCAGGCAGTTGTGGGCGGGTCGCCAAGAGGCGTGACAGGCCCTGCTGTCGGGGAAGGCCTGTCACATCCCGAATGGCGTGGCCTGTGGCGGTGCCGCGAGCCCACAGACTTAGGTAAAAGCCAGCACAGGGTTCTTCCCCAGGGAAGATCACTGATGCCTTCAGCTCTCTGGCCAAGAGGAGCAACTTTCGCGCCATCAGCAAGAAGCTGAATCTGGTACGTGCCACAGGGACGGACGGGGGAGGCCGGGGTTCCGTCCTCGGAGGGAGCTTCAAGTCCACAGAAACCCTTCTGTTGTTTTGTTTATATCAAGATTCTCTCTTTTGGTAGCTTCGTTTAGTAATGAGGCAAGACACGCAGATCCATGCAGTTAGTGAACGTGGGACAGGTGCCTGACAATGCCAGGGCACAGGCTAAGTGCCGCTGTAGTGACAGATGCACCGGTGCCCCCGAGGGGCCTGCAGAGGGGACCCTGCCCGCCAGGGAGCGTGGGGACTCAGTCAGGAGAGTCAGCCGGCACCGACCAGAAGCTGGAACCTTTATGGAGTCTTTTCTTTGCAAGCCGCTGTGGCGGCCTGCTTCTCCCTGTAGCTGAAGTAAGAACCGCTCTTAGGGACCCTGTAAATGACTGGAGAGCTGGGCTGTCACTTGCCTCATGGCGTCCCCTTTGCCCCCCAGATCCCGCGTGTGGACGGCGAGTATGACCTGAAGGTGCCGCGCGACATGGCGTACGTCTTCAGCGGCGCTTACGTGCCCCTCAGCTGCCGCGTCATCGAGCAGGTGAGAGCCAGCGCCCTCCCTGCCGTGCGTGCCCCGCTCCCTGGTCTCCCCGGTCCCCAGCCCGTCGCAGGCTGTGACTGGGTGCTGACAAGCAGGAACGGTGACGGTTGGGCCCCGGCCGCCTTCCTTTCCTACACCCGGCCCGTCTTAACCCTGAAAGCGGCGCCCGTGCCCTCCAGGTGCTGGAGCGGCGGAGCTGGCAGGGCCTGGACGAGGTGCTGCGGCTGCTGAACTGCAGCGAGCTGGCCTTCACAGGTGCGCCGGCCGGGGGGCGGGGCCGGGCCGGGGCGGAGCTGGGTTGGGGGCGGGGCCGGGGCGGGGCCGGGGGGCGGGGCGGAGCTGGGTTGGGGCGGGGCGGGGCCAGGGGGCGGGGCAGGGTTGGGGGCGGGGCTGGGACTGGCGGGGCTCGCCTGCCAGCGAAGAGCTGAGCCCAGGCGGTGCTCTGCAGATGTGACCAAGGAAGACAAGGCCTCCAGCGAGTCCCTGCGCCTCATCCTGGTGGTGTTCCTGGGCGGCTGCACTTTCTCTGAGATCTCAGCCCTGCGGTTCCTGGGCAGAGAGAAAGGTGAGAGAACCGGACGGTGACAGCCGGCCTCCGTGGGCAGGCTCTGGGGGACGAAGGGGAGCAGCGCTCAGGGAGGCCTCTGGGCACCACTGTCGCAGCAACGCCGCACCTGTCTGTGCCCCGGGGCTCCGGCCCAGCCCGGGCTGCAGAGGCCGAGGGGTTCTGTGTTGGCAGGGCCGGTGTAGGGGCCTCGGACCTGCTCGTGCTCATGGGTGCTGGTGCTTCTGGCTCCTCAGGGTACAGGTTCATTTTTCTGACGACAGCAGTCACCAACAGTGCCCGCCTCATGGAGGCCATGAGTGAGGTGAAGGCCTGAACTTTCCCTGGACGCGCTCCCCCAGGGGGACGCCGGAGGCGGGCTCCCCGCTGTGCTGCACACAGTGTCCCCAGACCACCCTGCTAAGTGCCGGCTGGGGAACACGGAACTTGCTGGGGATTTAGGGACCATGTCAGAGCGGGATGTTTCCGTTTCTGGTTCGTGAAGTACAGGCCATGCTGAGAAGCTATGGAGGAGGAGCATCTCCTGCTAAATCCTGTTTGGGTGTCTTTGTAAATAAAGCGTCTACTTTGAAATGTCGTTTACTCCTGGAGCAGCCCCTCCATCTGTGTCCCCGTGGGGCTTGACGGGCTCCACGGACTGGATTCTTGTCGCCCAGGCCTGCTGCGGCTCTTCCGGAGACCTGCCAGTCCTGGAGTTTCCTGAGCCCGAACACGAGGAGGTGGATTTCGTAGGTGGTCAGTCAGCACCCTTCCAATTCTAATGACGTTCTGACCCATCACACTGTGAAATAATGTTGGTTGTTGTTTCCACTGAAGGGGGCTCTTCAGTTTTCAGCGTTGTGTCTTGGTACAGAATGAAGGGCTGTGTCCCGTCAGGGCGAGTTCAGGCATCAGCAGGCGGTGCTCGCGCCACGGTCACTGCCGCGGTCCTAGCCTCAGCAGGTCTCCGGGTCCCCGAAGGAGGAAACAGTAGAGGCGAAAGGGAATGAATCCAGACACCGTCAGTGGAGTCCGGGGGACAGCCAGACCTCAGGGATCCAGCCAGGACAGCCAGGCCTCTTTGCTCTGACTGACTGACACCCCATGAGAATTTTTCTTTATTTTTATAAGGAGGGTTACAAATCAGTGTGAGAAACAGATGGGTGTTGCAAATCATCAAGACAGAAAAAAGCTGACATGTGAGCAATTGAGAAAAAATACAGAACATTTTAGATGGCACTTATGAGAACAAACGGTTGCTTTCAAGTTGAATAGTCTGAGTTAGATAGTTTTTAGTCAAGGACATTCGCTATCTATCTTGGGGGGGCGGTTGTGGCTCCTTGAGCCTAAAACCTTCGGCGTTTTGGCAGCTGTCCTGCTTAAAGCTTAATTCCTCTCCTTAACCCTTTCATGTGGGGAAAATAGCCAGCATAGGTTAGGGGCTTTTGTGGTAAGTCATACTACGCAAAATCATAAGAAATTGTGCCCGTCTTCAGTAGCAGAGTGCCAATATATAAGAATGTTACCACCAATTACTCAACAAAAGCAAGCATGTAAAGGGAGATATAGGAGAACTGCCAACGTCGCTTCTGCTGTGCAGATGTGTCCTCTCCGTCCTGACTGTATCATGGATCGGGTACAGGCCAGCTCCCAGCAGGTCACCAGGGTGGCCCTCCTCTCTGTTCACCTTTTCATATCCGTGAGCGGCTGCTCAGCCCTCTTTTCACGTGATCTCACCAACGACCAGCTTTTCCTTCTTGAAAGTCTTGTACTCGCTTCCATGGCCGTCTGTTTGTCCTCCCACAGTCTCCCGGGCTGCGCTTGCCTCCTTTGACTCTTCCCCTGCTGTCCCTGGTTTGGCATCTCCCCTGTCTCTGTCCCTCGTTATCGTCCCCTTCCAGGCCTCAAGCCGCTGTCTCAGCGCTGAGCCCCACACCGGCACTCCCACCCGGCCGCAAAGGCCACATCTGGAATAAGCTCCCAACCCGAACCTCCTGTCCCCACCTTAAGTCTCTACATCTGTCCCTCTGCCCGTATTCCCTTGACATGGCCGTCATCCACCCATGTTTCATCTCTGTAAGGAATTATATCCTGCAGCTCTGATTTTTTTCTTTTTATCCCCCACATTCACCTGGGCCTCTGTCCATTGTTTTTAAATGCTTCTGGTTCGTCCTCTGCTCGCCATGCCCCTGGCAGAGGTACTTACTGTTCTTTGCCCGGGATTTTGCAAGACTGTCCCAGTTGCTCTGCCTCCTGTCTGTTCCCCAATCCACGGTGCTGCCGCTTAAGAAAAGAAAGATCGAAACCTGTGCTTTGGGGTCATCAAAAGTATTCTTTGCATAGAATGATGATTATGCCATATCCGCCATCCCAAGGAAGACTCACACCTCAAGTATCTAGTGAGAATTTGGACGGCGCTGTGTCCAGCTCTTGTGCCACATCAGTCACTGCCGGCGGGGCTGGTAGTTTGTAGAAGGAACGAGTGGCAGTCAGAGAAAGACTCTGGCCGAGTGAACAGTTACAGTGCATGGTGCCTACAGTCTTGGACACTGGCCGTAGCGTTATAAGATGTCCCTGTGAAAGGGTCTGGCACTTACACACACATTACACAGTGTTTTACATGCCGAGTACACTCTCACAGGGCCTCTGCAATCATGCTGTGACTCAGTTTAGCTTCAGAACTGCAGCATAAAGGACGCGATCGCAAGGTCCTTTCTCTGCATCCTGATCGTGCTGGCCCTGGGAACGTGTCTGAAGTTCCAAATTTTTGAAGCTTTCCGAAAAGCTCTCAACCAACAGAGAGTGCCACACGATTTACAAGTAGTGCCTGAGGGCCACCATATTAGTGGGTGAGCGTTCGGCACCCTGCTGACAAATTAAAGGATGTTGAAAGCACCATTGAGGTTCGTCTTTGAGAGAAAAATGTGGTCTTGAACGGAGAGCAGTCAAGCATCCTTTACTTTTCCTTAGTGGAAAAGGCAAAGGGGAGAATTTCCAGAGGCAACGGTTGGCCAGTACCCGTGGGGAAAATGTGCGGTTTCAGTTGTAATCAAAGAAGGCAGTGCTACATTTTGCCTAAAAAAGGTACAGAAAACAGCGCCCCCCACCCTCCCCGGAGTGGGGGGGGGTCTTGTTCTATGGTTCTTTGCCTGCTGCCCGGTAGGAACTGTGGTTCTCAATGCCGGAGTTTGGTGAAAAGGAAAGGAATTACGTAATTAAAAGTTATACAGGTTTAGAGTAATGGCAGAATTCTGCCATTAAATCTCACTCCCTTTAGAAACAGATACTCCCACAAACACACAGTCCTGCTCTCCCCCTTTGCCTGGTCGGGCCAGTCGCAGAGCAGGCCAATCCGAAGGACTGTCGAGAAGGAAAAAACCAGAAAGTCCGCAGCTCGCTTCTCCCAGTTCCTCCCAGTAATCCGTGCTCGTCTGGGCAGGCCTCCTGCTTTTCCCAGCACCATCTGCTGTGTCCCGAGTTCGCAATCTCTAGTTCTTAATCCAAAACCACGTGGCACCCCCTCATGGCACACAAGTGTCCTCTCACCTCCTTTTTTCCCTGCATGGACCCACCAGGTCCCGCACTGGGGCCCACCCCACTTGGGGCCCACCTTTTTGTTTAAATCCCAGCCTGGAACCTCCTCTGTTACCCCGTTTCTGACTCTTCCCACAGTCGGCTACACCTGCTTGCACTCATGTATTTTTTTTCTGCCTTTCCTCGCTGCTGAGTGAGCCCTTGCAGGCACAGCCGGTGTCCTGCAGCGAACCGGCTCCAAGCTCTAGCGCAGGCGCTGTAACCCCAGGGAGCTGCCTCCCAGACATCACAAGTCAAAGCCAAGCCCATCTAATCTGGCTCTGCGCAGGCACAGGTGGTAATATTACTAAAACTATGGCCAAGATACCGCGTTACAAAACTAGCAAAGAGGTTTAAAAGGACAGTAGTAGAGCCGCTAAGGGTAAGTGGACCGTAATCTGCTGGTGTGGCTTCCTTGGTGAGGAGGGCAAATTAATAAACCTCTCTGGAAAGGGAGCGCTCAGTAGTTAAACTTGTAGTAATCATCTTGAAAAAAGTGCACAATGCAAAGATTTATGTCTGAAGACATTTATGTGTAAAAATTACAATCTTAAGTATCAATAGCAAAATAGTTGAATTATGAGATATCCACATGCCAGTCTATTATGCAACCTAATATTAGGCTATCATCACTAATCATTCGGCATGTAGCATGTGTTCAGCAAGAGGTACAAAAGTACCGTCAATTTTGAGTTTTAAAATTTTCATAACAATCATATAAACCTGTGGAATTTTAAAGAAAACCACGACCTGGGAGAGCCGGCTCTCATCTTGGCCTGGAATCAAAACAAGTCCGGGGCGCGGTGGGGCGGGGGCTGGGGAGAGCGACCCCTGCGGCGGGGCGAGGAAAGCGCGTCGCACCTGGGCGTGGCCCAGCGCGCGCGCATGCGCTTGAACGGAAAGGAGTTGCAGCTGAGACCGGGTTGCGCGCTCGCTCACGCCCTGGGGGCGGGGCGAGGGTGGGTTCGCGAGAGCGACGGGACGGGAAGCCAATCGCAGGGCCGCGCTTCCTCCGGGCTTGGTTTGAAATCCCGTGGCCGCCTAACGGCTCACGCGGCGGCAATCCCGTGCGAGCTGTGTCGTGTGCTGGCTGTCGGTTGCCGCGCTCGGTTCCGTGTGGAGTAGGTCCTGGACTTCCACGTCCGGTCCCTGGGAGCGTTCGCCATGAGGAGAAGGTGCGCGTTGCGGGGTGGTTGAGAAGTGCGGGAGGGAGCGACGCCCGTCCCGGGTGCGGGACCGGTTCGGGCTTCGGGGGGCGCCCCCCTCGGCCCGCGCCCGAGTGAGCCCGGGGCGCGACCCGGCAGGGCAGGCGGCGGTGAGCGGCCGCACGGGTCCCGGGCCCCGGCGGGGCGGAGGCCGGGCGGGACGCGCAGCTTCCCGGCGACCTCGGGTCCCCCAGCCCCTGACGCCGGGGCGGGGCCGAGCGCGGGCGCCGGAGGAGCAGCGGGGCGGCCGGGCCGGGAGGCGCGGCGGGCCGTCGGGGGGTGCTACTCTGAGTCCTGAATCTTAGGGTGCGCGTGTGTCTTTATCGTCGTCTCCCATGTAGCTGGGCTGAAGTTTTAAAATGTAGCGGAATCGGAGAGACAGCTTGGTTTCCTTGCGGGTTACGCGACCCCGTGTAAGGAATTCTTTCTCGGTCGTGTTACAACCACTCCGACCGCGCCGGGGGCGGGGGGCGGGAGTGCCCGACTTGAATCGCGGCCGGATTTCGTCGCGCTGTCGCTTGGCAGCCTTGGGACTGGGGGCGACATGTTGGACGGCCGTTTTCTCACCTGTAGAGTGAAAAGTACACGAGGCAGTGCTGTGTCGAGAGCGGCACGGCTCCTCCGAGTGGGACTCGGGGCCCGGGCGCTGCTGGCGCGGCGCCAAGGCCTCCGCTGCGGGGCCGGGCGGGCCGAGGGGGCGGGGGACCAGCCTTCCTCTGGGCTCGTTCCCAGGGGCTCCTCCTACGCCCGTGCATTCAGCCTCTTGCTCTCTCGCTCACGGCTGACGTCCCTTTCGCCGCACCACGCCCCTCCCGCGTCCCTACTCCCCCAGTGGCAGGGCCACTGCCGGCGGGACTCCTGGCGTGGGTGGGGCTCCTTTCCTCCCAGTCTTTTCTCTGTTTTCCCACGAAGGGGCTTGGGAGGTCCCCCGGGTCTTAAAGGGGCCGAGCTCCCCCCCTCCCCCGCCCCCCGCACTCGGACTTGCCCGCTGCACTGTACTGGCGGCGGCGGCAGGTGTGTGCACAGTGGCCGGGGCTGCTTGGCCCCAAGAGACCTCGAACAGACTGTGCCTCACCAGGGGCAGGAGGGGTGCGGCCCCCTACCCGACCTGCTTCCATTCCAGGCCTCAGTTGCCCCTTTCCTCTCCTGTGGCACCAGTAACACGGAAGGAGTCGTGCCCGCTCCCACCCCTGCTCCTCCCCATGTAGCTCTGGGGTCCTGTACAAATCTCCATCCTTTCCCGTTTGGGGGTTTTGGTTTTCTCTGGAAGGATAGGAGAATTACAGGGGCTCATGCTTGGAATTACCCCCCGCCCCCTCGCCCCGTTTAAGGCGACCTTTTATAACGGGCTACATTCCAGCTTGTGCATAAAGGGCGTCCGTGACTGGGAAGGCCTGATGCTGCATTGGAATGTCCTATGAAAAGCGTTCCGTCGGTCTCCAGGTTAGCTTCCTCCTGTGGATTCCTATGGGGGCGTGGATCAGTACTTCCCCGGAGGTTCGGCATCTGAATTATTTAGTTCTAAGTACATTCCACCCTTCTGGAAAAAGCGTATGTGGGCATCCTTGGTTTCAAGAAAATCTTGCCCTATCAGGTGAATTGGGGCGGATTTGAGGAGTGAGAATCTGTACTGCCCCATAACGTTCCCTAGTTGAAAGGAGCAGGTTCTGCTTTAAAAATGGACGTTGGGGCCCGGCTGGTGTAGCTCAGTGGATTGAGCGCGGGCTGGGAACCAGAAGGTCCCGGTTCGATTCCCAGTCAGGGCACATGCCTGGGTTGCGGGCCAGGTCCCCAGTGAGGGCCATGTGAGAGGCAACCATACATTGTTCTTTCTCTCTCCCTTCTCCTTTCTCTGAAAATAAATAAATAAAATCTAAAAAATGGCCCTGGCTGGTGTAGCTCAGTGGATTGAGCGCGGACTGGGAACCAGACGGTCCCGGTTCGATTCCCAGTCGGGGCACATGCCTGGGTTGCGGGCCAGGTCCCCACTGGGGGCCATGTGAGAGGCAACCATACATTGCTGTTTCCCTCCTTCTCTGTCTCCCTCCCTTCTCCTCTCTCTAGAAATAAATAAGTAAAATCTTTAAAATAAATAAAAATGGACGTTGGTTGATTAGCTGTTGCTACCATTTGTACAGAAGTTTTACTCCAAGGGAGAGGGCAAAGAACAGACGAAGTAACCCCAGTGAAGGGCCTCAGTCATTTACCCTTTTATGGTGATGTCAGTTTTCCCTGGAGTGTTAGTAAGAAGGGGACGTGACCTCTCCTAGTTCTCCCATGTGCAACCCAGGCCTGCTCTGGGATCTTTTGTTTTTCTAAAACCCCATGTTAGTTTTCTGCTGTCCTGCTGAAGGTGTCCTGGCTTTCTACAATAACCGCAGACTCCTCTGTAAGACTTTCCCAGCAAGCGTTTTAGTAATTCCCTTGCTTTGCTCCCAGAAACCAGTAGGTACATTCATTGGAACAGGTCAGAATAGCCACCATCATATGTTCTAACAGCGAACTCAGTTCCTGCAAATACTCCGCACAGTGTGTCGGAGGCAGGGGCTCATGAAGCGGCTTTCTCTCCTGCTTCCTCAGTGAGGTGCTCGCGGAGGAGTCCATCCTGTGTCTGCAGAAAGCCCTGATGAACCTTCGGGAAATATGGGAAGTCATTGGGATTCCTGAGGACCAGCGGCTACAAAGAACTGAGGTTGTGAAGAAGCACATCAAGGTGAGTGTGGCGCTGGCGTCTTGGCGGTGGGACGTGGGTAGCGTGGGTGCGGCGCTGGCGTCCCCCCTGAGGCAGCATGTCCGAGTGCCACCGAGACAGCACAGGCTCTTCCTGGCTTCTACGTCCTTACTTACAGACTGGACATTATTAGGGTTTTGGTGCCATTTGTTGGTTTGGGTTTTTTTTCCTCACTGGCCCCAGACTTTCACGGGACTGTCTCCTCTGCTGTAGGACCTCCTGGACATGATGATCGCCGAGGAGGAGAGCCTGAAGGAAAGGCTCATCAAAAGCATATCCACCTGTCAGAAGGAGCTGGCTGCCCTGTGCCGGGAGCTGCGCGTCGAGCCGTTCCAGGTGCACAGCGGGCGTCGGGCTCCCACCGGGGCTGGGGTTCAGGGAGGACTCTGCCTCGCGGCTACGGCGGGAGGTGTCTATGTTGGGGTGCTGCTGGGCGCGAGAAGTGGGGGGCCGTGCGGCCCAGTCCCCTAGTCCCAGCAGTCTTCTCCACCTGTGTGAAGGGTGGCCCTGCTGAGCGGCGGGCGGCCGGTGGGCGTGCCACGCTGTAATCTGGAATACACTTCCCCTCGCTGTCAGTCTGTGGGGCACAGAAAACACTTTTTTAACTCTGAGGAAAGTTAGGCGGAGATGATACTGTGACATTTTGTCTTTGAAAGGAAATGAAAAGAGCTACTTAGGAAGCTAAAGTGTCTAGTGATATAAGGGAAAGTTACCCCAAACCCTGCCTTTGTGGGTTGCTTCTTATCCAAAAGCTACACCCCAGCGAGCCAGCCAGAATTGCCACTTGAGAAGAAATGTCTGCAAAGCTTGGGCGTCAGGGGAGCACAGCAAGGTCTGCAGCACTCCGTGGTTGTCGCGGCCGCGGAGCGGCTGCTGCGTTGTGCCCGGCACGAGTAGGGCTAAATGAGGACGCCAGCAAGGAGGAAACCAGCAGTAACAGATGGGCCCAAACATCCCTGGTTAGAACCAGCGAAAACCATGCTGAGCTCACAAAAATGAACACATCCGTGGAGCTTGTGAGGGCGATTAAAACAGTCGTGAGTGCAGGGACGGGATAGGCCGTGGCGGCTTCTGCGGTCCTGTAAGTTCTCAGGTCCCTCTCCCTGTCACGGGGTGAACGCACTGCCTGCTCTCTACATGGAGTCAGCCTAGGAAGGGAGGCGGCCTTTACAGGGTCAGGGGTAACTCATACGTGACGGCCAAGGGCAGTCGGGCAGACTGTGCCATCCATGTCCTTGATTATGGACAGTTTCTTTCTTTAGTCTTTTTTTTTTTTTTTTAAACGGTCACCGTGGAACTGGCTGGGAAGTTAGGCATACAGTGGTACACCCCCTTAAATACATGACGGTTCTTAGTTCACCGGTGCTGAGTAAAAGTTATAGGGTCAGTAGCGCCCCCTTTGTCAGTTAGGAGCAGTGCAAGAAGTCCTGCACCGGTGCCGGTTAGGTGATATTCTCAGGACTGCTGGGGGGGTGCGGGGCGTTAGTTACAAGCTCACGGTACCAGCCTACACAGTGAACTGGCGCTGCCTCCTGCGGAAGGGCCCTGGTGCCTTTTCTTTTTTTAAGATTTTATTTATTTATTTTAGAAGGGAAGGGAGGGAGAAAGAGGGAGAGAAACAGCAATGTATGGTTGCCTCTCACATGGCCCTCACTGGGGACCTGGCCTGCAACCCTGGCATGTGCCCTGACTGGGAATAGAACCGGGACCCTCTGGTTCCCAGCCCGCGCTCAATCCACTGAGCGACACCAGCCGGGCCCTCTGGTGCCTTTTCTGAGCGAAGACCTCGCTGAGGGCCCTCTTTGTCCATGTTCCGTTGTGTAGGAGTTGGCTTATTTGCAAGTTTAACTAAAAGTCTGTCCTTTTAGCCCTCTTTTGTCGTCCTGCTCTTCCTTCGAGGAAGTCTTGGGCCCCCTGACAGTGGCCCGTGTCCCGGGGTCTCGCGCAGGAAGAAGGAGAGCCGACCATCCTGCAGCTGGAAAAGGACTTGCGCACTCAGGTGGAACTCATGCGGAAACAGAAGAAGGAGAGAAAACGGGAGCTGAAGCTGCTTCAAGAGCAAGATCAAGAACTGTGTGAAGTTCTCTGCGTGCCACACTATGACATCGACGGGGACTCGGTCCCCAGCATGGAGGAGCTGAGCCACTTCCGCCAGCACGTGGCCGCGCTGAGGGAGACGAAGGTGCGCGCCTGCCCTGCGCTGCTGACGGTCAGCCTGGCCTCCCTGTGCGGACCTTACAGCCGTTTCGTTTCACAGGCGTCTCGGCGTGAGGAGTTCGTCAGCCTGAAGAGACAGATCATCCTGTGTATGGAAGAGCTGGACCACACCCCGGACACGAGCTTCGAAAGAGATGTGGTGTGTGAGGATGAAGATGCCTTCTGTTTATCTTTGGAGAATATCGCAGCACTGCAGAAGTTGCTACAGCAGGTAAGGTCTACTCGGAATGTGGCCTGGGGCCCCGTCTCCACAGTGTCCAGCAATTTGAGAAAAGTGACCGTTTTTTCCCCTATGGTCTTACACAGGAGCCAGGATACTTATCAGTAGAGAATGAGGGAGGATAATGATAGTATTATAAGATAAACACCTTTATTTTTTTTTAATAAAAAACTTAATTTATGTGTAGCTCTAAGAATATGAAACTGACATTATTGATGAAGTAGTTGAATTATGGTTGAATTGAAAAAAAAATTTTTTTTTAATTCAAAATTTGAGTCGTCCCTCCTGGGGTCTGAGATCACCACAGTGAAAGCCTGAGAGCGTGTGTTGGGCATTCGCGAGCACACACCGCGGCACCGTCTTGTAAAGGTGCCTGCCCTGCGCGGTGGCCCACGGGTCCCCTGGGGGGAGCCAGAGGGGGAGCCTCCGTGCCGCTGCCTTCTCCATACCCGCCGTCCCTCCCCGCAGCTGGAAATGCGCAAGTCACAGAACGAAGCGGTGTGTGAGGGGCTGCGCGCTCAGATCCAGGAGCTCTGGGACAGGCTGCAAATACCAGCAGAAGACAGAGAACCTCTGGCCATGGTGATGACTGGGTCGAAGGCCAAGGTCAAGAAAGCGGTAGGAAACCCAGAGGGTGCCGGGGCAGCAGTCTCTACGGCATTTCTGTGTCTGCTCTCATGTCTCTGCCGCCTTCTTCCTCAAGAAAGCGGGCACCTCATCTCTTCTCCTTTGTGTCCATTTCTGAGGTTTCTGCCTTCTGTGATAGCACTGTTATAAAGAGTGTCAACTCGCCTCTGTGGTTTTGTGCTGTAATTTTGTTAAAAAGGGAAAATTTTGCCCTGGCTGATGTGGCTCAGTGGCTTGAGTGCTGGCCTGAGAACCGAAAGGTCACAGGTTTGATTCCCAGTCAGGGCACATGGCAGGGTTTTGGGCCAGGTGCCCAGTGGGGGGCATGTAAGCGGCAACTGATCAGTGTATTTTTCACACATCAGTGGTTCTCTTTCCCTCTCTCTCTCCCTGTCCCACTCTCTAAAAATAAGTAAAATCTTTTTTTTGGTGAGGGGAGGCAGTTTTTGCAAAGCACTGTGAATGTAAAACATAGAAGCACCCATACCAGATACTGTGTTTTCAGCTGCAGTCAGAAGTGGATCGCTTGGAAGAACTGAAAAAGCAAAACATGAAGACGGTGATCGAGGCGATACGAGTGGAGCTGGCTAAGTACTGGGACCAGTGCTTCTACAGCCAGGAGCAGAGACAGGCTTTTGCTGCTTACTCTGATGGTTAGTGCAGAAGCGACGGTCTTTTTAAGATTTTTATTTTTATTTATTTTTAGAGAGAGGGGAAGGGAGGGAGACAGAGGGAGAGAAACAGCAATGTATGGTTGCCTCTCACATGGCCCTCATGGGGACCTGGCCCACAACCCAGGCATGTGCCCTGACTGGGAATCGAACCGGGACCCTCTGGTTCCCAGCCCGCGCTCAATCCACTGAGCTACACCAGCCAGGAGAAGCGACGGTCTTTATGTGCCTCGCACTCGTAAAACAGTGCAGACTTTCCCTAGGACACACTTCCTGGGCTGAACAGATACAACTACCTTTTTTTAAAAAACATTTTATTTATTTTTAGACAGAGGGGAAGGGAGGAAGAAAGAGAGAGAGAGAAACATCAATGTATGGTTGCCTCTCGCGTGCCCCCTACTGGGGACCTGGCCTTGCAACCCAGGCATGTGCCCTGACTGGGAATCGAACCAGCGACCCTTTGGTTCACAGGCCGGCACTCAATCCACTGAGCCACACCAGCCAGGGCGTAACTACCTTTTTAAGCCACTCAGCCTACACTGCCATTCCCGTGTAAATGGGCATTTGCAAGTGCTACTGGGAACTAAGGGGTGTCTTGATTTCTGAAGCAGTGTATCACTGTAGCCTGTGTTAGTGAAGTTCAAGTTTACCGGGTGCTACTCCCTCTCTGCCAGGCGCAGTGTCAGCCTCTTAGCAATCTTCTCTCCGTCTCCACGTCAGGAGACGAGGACACAAAGGTGCATCCATGTTGAGCAACTTGAACCAAAGGCACAGCAGGAAGAGGGCAGAGCTCACATGTGAACCCACAGAGTGTGACCCCGGACCCCACAGAATTCTAGTCTGACCCGCACTGAGTACAAAGATGAGGCTGTCTGCTGAACCCCTCGTTTGGGGTGTTTTCTGTGACTCAGCCCTCCACTGGGCAGGGCGGGAAGGACGGATATGGAAGAAACCTGAGACAGGTGAGAGGGGACACACCTGGGCCCTCACTGCCCGGCCCCTCCCGGCTGGTGGTGACGAACCTGGCTTCTGTCTCCTGTGCGTGCTTACTCACGTGCTGCTCTTACTGTAGTGCAGAGTAGTCAGTCTATGTCCGTTGTGCGGGGTGAGGGGTCAGTGTTGTAAGTGAAGGTACTAAACACTGGAGGAGTTTTTAAAAATTCCTGGGCCTGTATCTTGCAGCTGACTACACAGAAGCTCTGCTCCAGCTCCATGATGCTGAGATCGTGCGGTTAAAAAGCTACTACGAGCTTCACAGAGAACTCTTCGAAGGCGTGCGGAAGTGGGAAGAGAGCTGGAGGCTGTTCTTAGACTTTGAGGTACGGCCCCAATTCTCCTGTTTCCCGTAAGCGGGCGCTGCAGCGTCGGAAAGCTCGTCCTGTACAGAGTCAGAGCCCAGTGTCCTTTGCGCTTTACTGGGTTCCAGCACCCTGTCTTCCTCAGTGAGTCTCTGGGGCTTGCGCACAGGAACACGTGAGAGGAAAACCCCAGACGAATGGCTCAGCGAAGGGAGGTGTTTCTGGCACAAAGGAAGTGCAGAGGCCGGCGGGGGGGGGGCGGGGGGGGCAGGTGTGGCCGCTCCGCAGTCGGTGGGGTCCCAGACTGGTCCAGCTCTCGGCTCCCCCACCGCCAGGGGTGGGCCTTCTCCTCAGGGCTGGGTTGGCCCGCGAGCTCCCTCCCTAGCGTTGCAGGCAGCGTGGTGGAGGAAGGGACGCAGAGGGCCTGTCCCTGCAGCCCCCCAAAGCCCGTCCCAGGCTGTCGCCCAGCATGTCTGCTCCTGTGCCACAACGGCCACTGGCGGAGCTGGGGCGTCGCTGCCGCAGACGAGCTCGGTTCTGTGACCGGAGGGGGAGGGGTGGGTGTCGGGCCGGGCAGCTGACATGCTCCACCGCTCCAGCTTCTGCTGTTTTCTTAACGCGCCTGGCGCTGGGCCACCTTGGCCTGCTGAATTCCTTTTCTTCTGGTGCACACAGCACGGGCAGGTTCCCCCCACCCCAGCACTGTAGAGCCCGGGGCTGGGAGGGGCCTCGCAGACACAGAATTGGGGCCGACTCGGTCTCAGGTGCAGGCCGCCCCGTCACAGCCTGAAGGTCCTCCGGAGAATCCCAGGTTCGGTTCCTCCGCGGTGCAGGTGGGGGACTCGGACTCAGGTGGAGCGAGCCCTGTGGGGCCTTACAGCTGTTTAAGAGCAGGTGCCCCGTCCTCAGTCACTCCTTCCTCCTGCCTGAAAGCAAGGAGGAGCAAATGTCACCAAAGAGCCAAATAGTGACCCTTGTTGACATCTGAGGGTCCCTGTATCTAAGGGGACAGAAGGGACTAATCACCACCCACTGCAGGTACTGTTCACAGGCCCTCAGCGGCCAGGCAGGCTGGGAGGGAAATGGGAGTTATATTTTTCTGACTATCTGCCACTAATTTTAAGTGTACACACCTAATTTATTACAAATTATATGCTTATATTACTGTTCTCATATACTGTATACATGGTAGAATAACAAAAATATAAGTTAAAAAGAAGAGATGTGGTTACATGGAGCAGACTGACAGCTGTGGGGACCAGCCGGAGAGCACACTGCAGGCAGGACCCGGGGACACAGACCCCATTGCGGGATGGCCGGAGGGGAGGAGGGGGCACGGGGGTGGGGGGTGGGGATTGGGACATCTGCAATAGTGTCGATAATAAAAGTCAAGGGGAAAAAAGAAAGTTAAAAAGAATAAGCCTAACACAGTTTTTTCACTTGCCCATTTTGAGAGGGCTCGTTCAATGAAAACCAGATGACCTATGACTTTGAACCTTGCACGTTTCAGCAATAGGCTGGGAGTGAGCGGGCCAGGAGGGGAGCCCACCACTCTCTCTGAGTAGGCCTTCCTCTTGTCCCCCCATGTCACTGCCTCCTGTAGGTGACACCGCAGATCTTTGGGCTTCCAAACCGAGGAAGGGGGCGAAGACACTGTGTGTTAAATGCTGACGCCTGTCTTCCTTTTAAGGCGACAAAGGGAACACTCGTTTCCCTGCTGTTCACACCCAATGCCCCTGCCTTAAGCCCTTCCCCCGCCCCCCTGAGAGGGGGCGGGGACAGAGCCTCCCTCCTGGTGCGCTCCTGACCGTCCTAGCAGCCCCTGGGCCCGCTCTGATTACCGTGTTTTCACAGAGAAAGGCGTCAGATCCCAGTCGGTTCACCAACCGTGGAGGAAATCTCCTAAAAGAGGAAAAGCAACGAGCCAGGCTCCAAAAGACACTCCCTAAGGTAAAACGCTTGTGCAGGGTTTTGGTGCTCGGCTGCAAAGGCCTTCACTCTTTGTGTATTTGCTTTGAATCATTTGCCCCAGACCGTGTTCTCTTCCAAAGGTTAGGACGGTACGGGATACTGGGCCTTCCCCACGTAAGCAACGGAATGTAAGGTGTTAGTTTTCTAGGGCAGCCAAACAACCGCCCCCGACGGGACTGCACCGCAGACACTCAGTCTCAGGGTTCCGGCTCCCGGCCTGGGGGTGGCCTTCCCTCTGTGTGTCCGTGGCCACGCTCTCTCCTCTCACAAAGCTCCCGCCAGTCCTGTGGGTTTAGGATCCACCCCGATGGCTCATTTTCACTGAACTGCTTCTGTGTCCGATCACTTCCCGAGAATGGAGGTCAGGACCTCAACGTGTGAACCGGCGGCTGGGGAGGTGGGGGGCACAATTCAGCCGAAAACATGAGGGAAGCTCTTTAGCAAGTTCTGTGGGCTTAAGTGCTTTTCTCTCTGGTTTTTCTTAATCCTCACCTGAGGATGTGTTGATTTCAGAAAGAGAGAAAGGGGGAGAGAGAGAAACATCCGTCGGTTGCCTCCCATACATTCCCAGGCTGGGGAGTGAACCCACAATGTAGGTATGTGCCCTGACCAGGGATCGAACCTGCAACCCTTTGGTGTGCAGGATGACGCTCCAACCAGCTGAGCTACCCAGCCAGGGCCAGTACTAGTGTCTATGTTAATAATAATAGCAGCATTTATTGAACTAAGAGCCAGAAACTATTTGAAAGTGCTTTCTGTTTTTACAGTTGAGGAAACCGAGGCACTGAGAACTTAAGTAGCTTGCCCACCTTCTCGCCGCCAGTAGGTAGATTCCAGGCTGGAGCCCATCCGGCGCACAGCACCTCTCCAAGGCGCCGCTCCTCTCACTTCCACCCGGGACCACAGTGGCCACACCGGTCCTCGCCCTCCCCACTTAAGCGTGTGCTGTGAACACACCATCCCTTGTCTTTGATTTCCTGCTGCTGTGACCCTTCCCGCAGTGGGTCCAGCCTCGTGGTGCTCTGGGGCAGGAAAAGTCATTTTGGGGTTGGGGGGGCACATTTCTTTCGGGCTTCACGGCAAAGGCGTGAGGTAAGTAGCATGTTCTTGTCTGGTCTCAGCTGGAAGAGGAACTGAAGGCCCAGATTGAAACGTGGGAACAGGAGCATTCAAAGGCCTTTGTGATAAACGGACAGAAATTCATGGAGTACGTGGCCGAACAGTGGGAGATGTACCGCTTGGAGAAGGAGCGCGCCAAGCAGGAGAGGGTAGGCGGGCCCGCTGGGGAAGGGGGCGGGCGGTCCTGCGGGCGGCCGGGCCCCCTCCCGGCCGTGTCAGCCTTGCTCCTGACTCTCCCACAGCAACTGAAGAACAAGAAGCAGACGGAGACGGAGATGCTGTACGGCAGCGCGCCGCGGACGCCCGGCAAGCGGCGAGGGCTGCCCCCCTCCACACCCGGGAAGGTGCGCAAGGTGAGCCGGGGCGGGGCGGGGGGCCCAGGGCCGTCTTTGCCTTCCGTCTGCAGAGCTGGGAGCGGGCGCTTCCAGACTTTCGGTCGGGGCCATTTGAGAATGGAGATTATTTTCCTTCTCCCTCTACTTACACTTTATAACAGGTGAAACATTTAAAAATCATCTGTACCAGAATGCAAGACAACCACTGAGGATATTTGGTGTGTTTTTGTTGTTTTTTTAAGTTTATGGATTTAATTTCTTTAAAAAAAGAAAAGCATTTTTTTTTGTCTTCAGACAGAGGGGAGGGGAGGGGAGGGAGAAAGGAGGAGAATCGCTGACGTGTGACAGACGCATCTATCGGGGCCTGGCCCGCCACCACACCTCAGACGACAGTGCGCGCTTCCGGGGCGGCGCCCGACACACGGCACCTTCACACGCCCGCGTCTGTTCCTCTGACGGGTCTGAGGTGACGGCTCGTGATTGTAGTTTGCGTCCCTCGTCACTAGTGAGCGAGCGCTCTCTTTCTGGCAAGGTTCACAGGCACGCTGCGCTCCGGGCGCTTTCCCGGGAACGAGCGTGCCTGGCGCGGCTGCCGGTTCACTCGTCACGGCGCTTCGATGATGGACAGGCGGTTCTTCACGTTCACGCAGTGAGCGTGCTTCCGTCACGGTCACTTGTACTTTGGACGTAGTCCGTCTGTGGCCTGAAGCTACAGTTATTCTTCCTGTGTTGGATTTCCTAGGCTTTGTCTTACGTTTGAATAGTTTTGCTATCCCATTTAAGGTTTTCAATCCACCTGGAGTTTTTAATGTAAAACAATGTTTAGTTTATTGACACCTGGTTTGTAAAGTGTACACTTAACACATTTCACGTGTGTGCACCTTAAAGGCGCCACCACAGGGCCGACCGGGAACACGCCCACTGCCACAAGTGCCCGCGCCCCCGCCCCCGGCAAGCACACAGATTCGCTGTCACTATTGAGTAGTTGGCAGTTTCTAACATTTTATATGTATAGACTCACACAGTGTGGCTTTTTCACTTAGCACAGTTTTTCAGTGATTCCGCATGTTACATGTGTCGGTAGGTCACCGCTTTCTATGACTGAGCAGCACTCCGTGGTATGACGTCATGGTTTGCCTCCCATCGCCCGGCGATGAATCCTGTGGCTTGGCTCTGGTTTGGGGCTGTTACAGATGCGGTACACACGTGTGTGCGCGTCTTTCTGTGGAGCTGTGTGTCCGTGCCTCCCGGGAGAGCGGTGGCCGGCCCCTGTGCTGGGCGTGTCCCCGGTGCTAGGGCAGAGCGGTCACTCCGCTCCGTAGCTCCGTGTGCCCGGAGCAAACGGGCCTTGAGCCCTCCTCACAGGTCTCGCGGCTCTTCACGGAAACGCGTCTTCCGTCGGCTGCTCCCACACCATCGCTCGGTGTGCGGGCCCGGCTGCGGAGCGCGCCTCCTGAGCGAGTGACCTGTTCTCCTCCTCAGCTGAACACCACCATCATGTCCAACGCCACGGCCAACACTACCATCCGGCCTGCCTTTGGGGGGACAGTCTACCACTCTCCGGTGTCTCGACTGCCACCTTCTGGCGGCAAGGTCAGTGAGCTCTGTGCAGGCGTGTCCCCAGCCCCGCCCAGCCTCTGCACCCAGGGCCACGCCCCTGCTCCCTCAGTTTCCGGGACCCCTGGACTGAGTTACTGTTGAGACGCTGACAGGTGACAGAAGCTAGTTCAGCTTAAAAACCCCATGAGAGACCCGGCTGGTGTGGCTCAGTGGATTGAGCGCGGGCTGGGAACCAAGGCGTCCCGGTTCGATTCCCAGTCAGGGCACATGCCTGGGTTGCGGGCCAGGTCCCCAGTGAGGGCCATGTGAGAGGCAACCATACATTGTTCTTTCTCCCTCTCTTCTCTCTCTGAAAATAAATAAATAAAATCTTTAAAATACCCAGTGAGAGAAAGACAAAAATGGTCACCCAGACCCCACTAGTGTTGTGGGGAAGCCCGGGGATGGGACTGGTCCTGTCGGCTCAGTTCAAAGCCAGGGCTTCAGCTGCTGCCGAGCTCGGCCCTGCACGGGGCTCCAGACAGTCGGGTGCTCACGGAAGGAGACGGGTGGGCGGTGTGTGCTAAATGTGTGCAGTTTTCAAGTATTTTGCAGACAATGTTCAAGATAGGTGTTCTGCAAGTTACTATATTTTCTTACATCACAGTGCTATATAGCATTACAGACGCATGAATAATAAAAAGGAGGCATCACTGTGTGTGCGGTCGTTATAAGGGTAACACGTCGATCTGTCCTTTCCCTACAGCCAGCGCTCACCTCCACCTGTTCGGGGAGGAAGAAAGCCCGGGCCGCCCTCCATGGAGCCGACAAGGAGAACCTGGAACTCAACGGCAGCTTGCTGAGCGGTGGGTACCCCAGCTCGGCTCCCCTGCAGCGCAACTTCAGCATTAACTCTGTTGCCAGCACCTATTCTGAGTTTGCGGTAATTGACCTTTTCTGCCATCTGCCAGTCTCTGGGGAGCACGCAGCTGGGGCAGCGGGTATCTTCCCGGGGGCGCCCAGGCTGTGAGCAGTGTTTTGGAGGCTGAGAATCCCGTTCCTGCCCTGACCGTGGCGGGGGGTGGGGTCGGCCCGGGGCGTGTGCGGGAGGGCAGCTGAGGCCGCAGGAGATGCAGGTCCCTGGCTGCGGGAGGCGCCTCTCCACTGCCCGGTGCTCCCTGGGAGCAGTTCTGGGTCATTGTCTCAATTCTCTGTTCTTAGAAGGATCCGTCCCCCTCTGACAGCTCCATTGCCGGGCTTCAGGTCTGTGTGGCATCCCCTGCATGTCCCGTGTCCCTTCCCCAAACCCATCTGTCGTCTGCTGGCTTCACCCCCCCCCCGGGCACAGGGCTACACTAACCCACGGTCTCCAGCCACACTGTCCCCTTACAGAGGAAGCGGCACCCGCCCCGACCGCGTGAGGACGAGGGGTCGGGCTGGAGTTCCCAGCTGCTGACTAACAGGAAAACGTGTTCAGACTTGAATTGGATTCTCAGCCCTGCTAGAGTCAGGCAGAGTTTTTGTATAATTTTACGATAATTCACAGCAAATCTCTCACGATCCCTGACAGTGACAGCAAAGGCCTCCCCTGTGCTGGAAAGAAGAGCGGCCTGTCCCTGGGGTGGGGGGAGCCCCAGCTGTGTGCTGCCCCGAGTGAGGCGCTCGGCCCGGTAGCGGTTCTCCCCGGAGCGCCGCTCACCCACCTCCCTGCCGCTGCCTGATTTTGCCACTTGAGCCGCTGGAGCATATATGAGGCTGTGGAAGAAAGTCATTTTTCTAGCATGCGCCTCAGCTCCTAGTGTCCTGCTCCGTATTTACCAACACCTAACAGCGGTGCCCTTCACTTACTGGGTGCCCCCCCCCCAAGTATCTTGCTGTTGAGGTGCACCGCCAGCCCCGGGGGCGCTGAGTTGCAGGCAGGGGGCCGGCGCCCCCCCCGCCGGCACAGAGCACGGCCCAGGTGCCCACGGCGGCCGTGTACTTTGAGCTTCATAGTCCGGCACTTCATCAAGTCAGTGACTGGTGTGGCTCCAGCTGTGGCAGTGCGTGCATGTCTCTGTGGCCACCTGGTTGCTGGGCTGGTCCACGTGGCTTCTGGGGGCTTGCTCGGTCAAGCCCCATTTCATCCACCCAGAGCTTAAACGTTACCTGCTTGCCTCTGTGGTGGCAGCTGAGGGGGTTCGTGTGGTTTTGGTGGCTGAGGGTGGTGGGCCCCACCTGGCAGCGCTGAAGCCAGTGACTAACCTCTGCTAACACTGTCCCTCTGCGTGCTCGTCCCCGCTGTCCCCCGCCCTCTGTGCCATGCGCTCCGGCACGAGATAACAGCACCAGCAGGGACAGGCCCTTGGCCCCAGGGATCGGTAGACACGTGGTCTGGCCTGTCGTACGAAGGGCTCTAAGACCAGGGCTCGTTGCCCGGGCTCAACTCGCACGGCTGTGTGACCTGCGGGGTTTCTGCCCATGGGGCTCCGCAGTGCAGCCTGGCCGAGGCAGGGCTCCGGGTCGGTGTGCACGGCCTGTGCCGGGCACATCCGCACCAGAGCAGCCACCCTCGGGAGGCCGCGTGCTGACCCGCCCCACGCTCACAAGGGCAGGGCATGTGCGGGAGGGGACCTTGCCACTGACCCTGTTTGTTTTTCAACAGCGAGAACTTTCAAAGGCCTCCAAATCTGACGCGACTTCTCGAATCCTGAATTCAACCAACCTGCAGTCCTAAGCAGCCCTGACAGCCCGTGAGCCGTGGCTTCCTGTGCCTGCACTGGACCCGTGTGGGTGGCTTTCATTTTCTCCACTTCCGGTGTGCCCACGACCCTGGGTAGGTGCCACTGCCCCGGGCCTGCCTGCCTTCCAGGCGGAAGCGCACCCTAGGCTTAGCGGTCCTTAACACTGTCCTGGCTCACGACACGCATTAGAAGTAGGCTCCCAGCAGTACGTACAGATTCAGCACACGGACCTAAGTCCCGGCCCATCACCGCACCGGCTGAAGCACGATCGATGGCACACATCACCATTGGGGCCTGCGGTGCTGTTAGCACTGCAGCGAGCGGCGACACTGTTTTGTTTAGGGACTCGGCAGTGCCGCAGCTAGGACGGCTCTGCCCGCAGCACGCAGGGCGGCCTTCCTCCTGATGACAGGGTGCCTGACCTGCTTGCTGCCAGAGGTGACAGGGAGGTTGGTGGCTGCTTTGTGAACTGTGGACAATTACTTTCCATGGTGTGAGCACACGTGTGTGTCTGAACTCTAGTTCTTCAGTTTTCTGTGCCCAGCACTACCCCTCCCCCCGCCCCCTGCGGCTGGCAGCCAGGCTCGGGGAGACCTAGAACTTTGCACATGTCGGTCCTGGGGGGCAGCGAGGCCCCTCCCGTAGCTACGCTGTGGTCACTACGGTCCTCCCGGAAACGCTGTTATTTATTGCAGCCCCGCCTGCGCTGCCGCCAGCACTACATGGTTCCGGCCGCCGGGGTGGCTCGGCCTGCACACGCTAGCCCTGCTGTTCAGCCCTGTGTACATGTCCTGTCTTTTAAATATAAATATATTGTTAACAATAAATTAAAATGTACTTACATTAGAAAACAGGTGTGTTGCCTTCAAATTTTTTTGAATGAGGTTTGTTTTGGTCTGTAGAAGAGAAACTTCTCGGGAGTGTGAATTTTTTATATAGTTTTGTGCATGTGTAAATAAATCTCTTCACGGGACAAAAAGGGTTTTGGGAGGGAAGACGGGGCTGATATACAAAGGGGTGAGTTAATACTAGGAAACCTGTGGTTTCAGTGGTGTTTGTCATGAGGGTGATACTGGCTTTTTTATTGTAAAATAAAAAGTATAGAGTTGTTTTTAATAATTTCTTTAACTATACATCTAAAAACTGTGTATTTCAATTATATTTAACATTGAAAATCGTTAGCTGCAGGTGTACACACAGTGGTGAGGCATTTAGGTAGCTTAGGAAGCGATCCCCTGGAGAAGTGGACTGGTGGCCCGGAATGAGTGGGCTCGTGCAGAAGCTCCGGCAGCAGGCGACAGCGGCCCGGCTGGTGCGGCTCAGTGGATGGAGCGCTGGCCTGGGAGCCGAAAGTCACCGGTTCAATCCCTGGTCAGGGCGCATATGCCTGGGTTGTGGGCCAGGTTTCCCAGTAGGGGGCGCACGAGAGGCAACTACACATTGATGTTTCTCCCTTTCTGCTTCCCTTCCCTTCTCTCTAAAAATAAATTTTAAAAACCTTTTTAAAAGAAGTATCCAAAATTGGGAGGGAGGGCGAAGCAGGGGTCCACTAGAAAAAGAACGCTGTGATGGGGAGGGGCCGACGCAGGGCCTTCGGGGGCCTGGCAACGGCGTTTCCTGAACCAGGCGGGAGTCGCACAGCGTTACCTTTACGGATTTTCACTGTACACTCGTTTCACGCCTTTGT
Organism: Micronycteris hirsuta; assembly: GCA_004026765.1. Classification (NCBI taxonomy): domain Eukaryota; kingdom Metazoa; phylum Chordata; class Mammalia; order Chiroptera; family Phyllostomidae; genus Micronycteris; species Micronycteris hirsuta. The sequence goes on along the minus strand of PVJI01006061.1, from coordinate 45,519 downwards.
CCATATGCGTCAGCTCTGCTCTCTCTGCACTGCATACACGTAGGTGTTCCAGGGCCCGCAGCTCACGGCCATTGCCTGGAGTTGCTCATCTACAAAGTATTCCACCCGGCAGGGCCGGTCCCAGCTGGCGGTGTCCCCGTGGCCCAGCTGTCCGTATTTACCTGCAGTGAGACCAGACCCTCCGCCATCGTCCCGCTGGACCCCAGCGCTTCCCCCGCCCCAGGCAGGAAAACCAGCCCCCGTGCTGGGCCTAAGCCTCCACTCTGCAGGGTCTGCTGGGACCTCAGGAGACGGCCGCCAGGCCAGGCAAACGGGGGGGGGGGGGGGAGGCGCTGCCCGCAGCGACAGCCACCGGTCACTCGAGGCCAGCTGCCTCTCAGGCTCCCCGCTCCTAAGCCCAGACACTCACCACAAGGATTTTCATTTGATCTTTTTCTCTACCCAGTGCCAGACCAAAGGTGTTTCATAAATGCTGGCCCAATATTCCCTTCAGACAAAGTTTTTCAGAAAGGCAGAGGGGACCCGAGTATCTAGATCTGCTCTAGAGAAGGGGACGGACACAGCTCTCGGTCCCGGCCCTCCCACGTGTCTGCACAGCCTGCCACCCGCCCTCCAGTCCCAGGGCTTCCCTCCCCTGGGTTTCGGCATCCCCGCAGCGAAGCCCTGACTTACCCCAGCCCCAGGTGTACAGCTCCCCGGCTCCTGCAACCGAGAGGACCGGAAGGGGCCGTCACCACAGCCGGGTGACAAGGAGGCTGTCCAGCGATGGCCAGCGCACTGGAAACCAAGAGGTTTGCCTGGCAAAGCATAACAGCCCCTCTGTCTCTGACCACTGTCCAGCCACATTTTGGGTGGTAGCGGGTCCAGACTGAAAAAGGCCACCTCCCTATACGCCACCTGCACCTCACAGCTACTGAGCTCAGGGGTCTTAGCCGCAGAATGGGACAGGCCCTGCTGTTGGAGGAGGCGGCCGGCCAGGGACACGGTGGTGGCTGTGCAGACGCGGCCCACACTGGCCCGCCTCCAGAGAGACCCTTTGGGGCCTGACGGCCCCTGTGACACTCACGGGGAGGATGGGACTCTGTTTCTGAGCGAGGCAGCTACTCAGCGTTATGTCCAAGACGCCTGCAACAGCCGCATTCTGGGGGACCGCGCCCTTGTCCGCGGCTGCCAGCGACAGCAGGCAGACCGACGTCCGCTCCCTCCTGAGCCAGCCCACCCAGCCCACTCACTCGTCACCACGGCCGTGTGCCGGGACCCACAGCTGGCCTTGACCGCGTCCGAGCCCCGGGGGAGATCCAGTAGCGCTGGGAAGGGCTGCACAGCTATGAAGGGGGCGGGGGCTCCACCCTCAGCCTCGGCTGTTCCCGCCACTTTCGGTCCTGTGGCTTCAGAGAAGCAGGAAGAGTGATGATGACGAGGACGGCGACCACCCCCTGAGCTGCTCCGTGAAGCACAATGCCCCCGAGCTGGTGCTCCCAAGCCCTCCGCCCCCAGGACGTGCTGGGGTGGACATCAGCCACACTCCCTCCCAGAAGGGGCTCTTGTGGTGTGTCCTGGGGTCCCAAGGATGTCACATGTCCCTTGCAAGCATTGTAAGCTGGGAGGCCAACCTACGGCCAGGAGTCAGGAATGACAGAAAAGTGAAAGTCCAGAGTTGAGACTCACTTTCCCCCGTGACTGTCTCTCTGTCCTCCGCCAGGCTCCTGGTGGGCAGGGCCAGCTGCCCTGATTCATTCCAGCCCCAGGTATAAATGTCCCCAGTCTCTGAAAGGGACATAAAGGAAGCCCATTAAACAAGCCGTGACCCCCTCTGCCTCCTAAGCCCCTTGCATGTCTGCAAAGTGCCCTACACCCCCCTAGCACCCTGGGCAACTGAGGCCAGCCCTGCCCAAGTCAGCACTGCGGGGACAGAGTGTCCAGCAGCGTCCTTGTCTCAACAGGGTCCCTCCCCCTAAAGTGCCTGCGGGTCACCTTTGTCTTTACAGGAAGTCTCTTGCTGGACCTTCCTCTCTTTTTCCCTTTGTTGCTCAATTGCCCCCTCCCGCTCCCACCACACATGCACACTCAAGTTCTCCCGTGGTCCCCACTCAAGTCCCCTGAGCCCTGGCGCTTCTGCAGCCCCCCTGCCATGAGTGCCGTGGAAGGCCTCTTCCTGAAGCTCCCACTGCACAAGTTTGCGGTTGAGCAACGGCTGCGACACTAAAAATTCACTAACAGAAGGAGCTGATCACCACCGAGTATTTTCAAGCACCTCTCACACGTAACCACTGTGCACAACGCTCCCGTTTTCTTCACAAGGAAACCTGAGGCACAGGGAGCTCTGCCCAAGCTCACAAGGGGCAGAGCGCCGACTCGAACCAGAAGTCGGGTCTAGAGCACCTGGGCCCACCCAGGACACCAAACTGAAGGCCTCAAATTCCTCCCGGACCCTGGGCTGTTTCCAGCGTCCGCTCTATTCCCTGCAGCCCAGTCATTCTTGACTGAGCCTGCCTGCCGCAGCAGGACACAGGCCCATCCAGTGAGACTGGGGAGGGGCAGTGCTGGCAGGCGGGTACTTTTCACAGCCCCCCCCCCCCCATGGAAGCAGCAGCCGGAGGCCCAGGTGCAGATCCTTGAGAATCATCTGCTCCGAGCCCTGGAATCACCTGGAATCACCGGCACCTGGGCCGCCTGCCAGGCACACAACTCAAAGCGACGCTCCCCACTCTGGTCCCAGGTTCCCCAGCAGCAGGACGCACACTTGCCACCTTCACGCTCCCTGTGGGCACGAGTGTCCACTGTGTGCCGCACGCCATGGCCACCTAGACGCCTACAGCCGTTTCCTCCATTCTCCTTGGCTTGGCTGCCCCTCAGCCCTTAATTCTTGCTCAGCAGGAGTTTGCAAACACACAGCTGCGGCCCGAGGCAGGTCGTGAGCCCAGTAACAGAAGACAGGACCAGCCCGAGAGTGAGTGGCCGACGGTGGTGGCCCAGGGGCTCACTACCAGAGGCTGTCAGGGGTCACGAATGACTCATGTGGGACGAGCTCCGAAGGAGGCCTGGCTATGCGCCCCTTGCCCCCCGCCCTGGCAGAGGAGGAAGGTTTGGAGCCTACAAGACCCGCGCTTCTTTGCACAAGCACCAGCCACTCACCGCTCACACACACGGAGTGCCAGCCACCGGCGGCCACCTCAGCCATGGGCAGCCCCTGCAGCGCCTCCAACAGCCGGGGCTCCGGCTCTGCCTCCAGAGTCCCGTGGCCCAGCTGTCCATGCCTGAGCAAGGGAACCCCTGGTCAGCTCCAGTCACATCAGGGGGTGTCCCTGTTCCTCCTTCCGCGCTCACACTCACCTGCCCCCGCCCCAGGAGTACACCTGGCCAGCCTCGTCCAGCAGCAACGCGTGCTCCGCGCCCAGCTCCAGGCGACGCGCCCGCAGCTCCGGGGCCAGAGACCGGTAGAGGGGCGGCAGCGGGCTCAAGTAGGCGCGGGCGCCGGGCAGCAGGGGCAGCGGCCCGGCCTGCGTATCGTCGCCCGCTCTGTCCTCCCGCTGGGCCTCCGGCACCACGTTCTGGGCCCAGAGAGGCTCCCCGCACAGCGCGGAGCGGGACGCCCAGGCCTGCAGCTCAGCCCCAGGCCCCCGCCCATCGCGCAGCACCACGAGGAGCGTCTCCGAAGCCCACGTGTCTCGGCAGCCCTCCGCCGCGCCACGGGCCGAGCCGGACAGCTGCACCTGCCCTGCACCTGCGGGAGCGGGGAGCCAGCTGAGCAGGGGGCGGGGCCAAGCGGCCGGGGGCGGGGCCGGGAGGGATGGGGCCGGGCGCTCACTGCTCAGGAACGCGGTGTAGCTCCAGCTGGCGCTCACGCTGCAGATGTCTGCGCCTGCGCCCGGCGCGCGCAGCGGCTCGGGGCTGTGCACCTGCCACCCGCGGTCCGAGCCCAGCGCCTGCCCGAAGCCGCAGAAGCCAAAGCCGAACCAGGACCCGCGGCGGTCCTCGGCCATGCCCTCGCAGCGCCCTCTGCCGGCCGCCGGCCGGCACCGCCGCTGCCTCGCCTGTAAGATGGGGAAGTCCCACCCAGTCTCTTAACCAGAGAGCCCGGCGATAGCCTTCCACAGCGTTCGCTGAGCGGGAGCCTGGGCTCAAGTCCTGCCAGATTTAGGAGAACTCAGAACTGTCTAGAGTGGGGCAATTTTCCTGTCCTCCTTTTTGACTCAAGCAAGCTCAGCGCCCCACAAAGTGGGCACATCATCCCAAGTAATGTTCGGACAATCCCACGGCTCGGGGCAGAGGGCGGAACCCCAGGGAGACAGTAACGGGTTATCCCCAGCTCCCTTTGCTTCCGCAGCCAGCACGGCCTTGGGTCCTGAGCTAATTCACTTCAGCCCTCAGCGTCCAATTCAGTTTTTTCAGTTTTACAAAGATGGAAGTAAGGGAGGGAGGAAAGTCGGTCGGAAGGCCGGGGCCTTCGGTGAGGCGCCCATTGGCTGCCGCGGCTGCCCCAGGCCAATCGCCCGCAGGGGTGGCGCCTACGTCACCGGGGCGGGCGGGAACAGGGCGAGGCTCACCGCGGTACCGGCGGTCCCGCAGCGGCCGGTCCAGTCCAGGTTCCGTGAAATGGGTGTCGAGGCCGACGCGGTGCCACTGTGGCCCCGGGTGCTCAGTGTACGAACTTCCGGCGGCCGTGGGTCCGCGGCAGAGGTGGACCAGAGGGTTCCAGCCTTCGCAAAACGAAGGCGAGCAGCGACCCCACACACCCGAGCACCGCTGCCCCGCCGGAAGCAGCCTCGGCAGCCCTTCCCCCCATTGGCTCGGGACCTGTCATCCACCTCTTCGAGCCAATGAGCTGTAGAGGCTGGCTCGGCCCGCCTCCTAACGGAAGCGGGAGGTGGGGACACCCCAAGCTTGGCTGCAGCTTAGGTAACGGAGAGCCAGGGCCGGTGACACACCCACCCCGACTGGCAGCACTGGGAGTGGTCACCGAAACTCTCAATACAAACTGCTGAAGGGCCAGCACCTAGCAGTCTGTACCCTAAACCCGTTTGTTTCTTTATTGATTAGCTTTCCAGGCTCAACCCCTGAGTCTCCAAAGGGACTGAACAGCGACTCAGTGCCTGCGGTGCAGAATCCGCGGGATTCCTTAGTAGGGGGACACCTCTGCGTGCGGGCCCCCAGCTCCTGCTCCAGGGGCTGACCCACGGCCAGCCTTTCTCCAGGCCACGGACAGGGCACACATCTGAGTTCCACACACTTTTATTAGAGGGTCAGGGCAGTCCTGCTAGCAGGCTTGGGTGACGCTCACTGCTGGTGATGCTGCTGGATGCGCCCTTCCCCTGCCTGCGGCTGAGTGAGGAGGGCCTAACCCTTTGCCGCCGTCCATACAGTAGTCCAGGAAAAGCCCTCTGCGTGAAGCTGCAGGCAGCGCTAGCAGTGCAGGGGGTGTGGTGAGTGTGACGCCATGACTCGGCGCACAGGACATCAAAGGGCAGCTGGGGAGGCGAGGCCAGAGTGCCCGGCAGCTCAGCCCCAACCCCGCAAAGCCACATGTCCTAGTTCCCATGATGTGACGCGCAGCGTGCTTGAGAGACAGCCCCTCACTCTCCATCCTGGTTGGGCTTGATGAGCCCATATTCCACCGCTTTCCCCAGGCAGGCCACAGCCGCCCTCGCGACGGGGCCCTCCTGGCCCTTCGCCAGCACCGACAGGATCTCCAGCACCTCGCTCTCCATCAGCGTGCTGGCGGTCTCTCTCGAGGCCTCCACCATGTTCAGAACCACCACGGCGCCCCGGTGCTGCAGCTCCTGGTTGGGGCTGAGAAGCAGAGCCTGCAGGATCTCTAGCCAGTGCGTGGTCTGCGGGGAACGGGGCGGTGTGAACGCACGGCCACAGGCCGACCTGCCCTGGACATGCCCCGCCCACGGCTACCGCTCCGGGGGTCCTGGCCCACCGCCCCGCCCCCGCGGAGGAGAGGCACTGACCACTCGGGGGATGCGGCCGCACAGAGAGGGCCGCATGGAGGTGAGCATGGCCAGGCCCCCGGCGGCCGCCCGCCGCAGCAGCTCGTCGTCCTCTCCGCTGTACAGCACCAGCAGCTTCAGCCGGTCATTGCCCTCGGCTTCAAACAGGTCCTGCACCTGCGGCGGGCGAGGGAGCCCCGGTCAGCCGGGGCGAGGCCCGCCAGGCCCGCCAGCCCGCGCGGCTGCCCGGACCAGCCCTCACCTCCTGGCTCATGGCCAAGTTGCACATGCACTCTGTGGCTGCCCGGCGGATCATCTCGTGGTCCTCAAACATGTAGCCCTCAATCATGGGCACGGCCTTCTCCTTCAGGATCTTCTGCCTGCGGAGCCAGGGGCAGGGGGAGCGCCATCAGAGCCTCCACCACGGTCCCCGCACAGTCCGGCCCTGGGCGATGTCCACAGACCCCCTGCGCTGGGGGTGAGCAGCACTGGTTTCCGGCCGTACCGCCGGGCCCAGGAGGTGACGTGGGACCACAGGAAACACTGAGCTCAGGGTCAGGAGACGACGGTGGTGTGATGGCGATCCCATCTGAGCTCTTATCTGGCCCCAGCCCGCACACCGTCCGCCGTCACACCCGGCCCCCCTGGCCCAGCAGGTGTGATTCCCGTGACTGTTCTGCAGAAGAGGTGGCCAAGGCTGCGACGTGCATCACGCCGCCACAGTCACGATTAATAATAGCTGCTAATACATACTGATTGGGTGCATCGCTGGGAGCCAGGCACCTTCGTATTAAGTGCTTTTACATGAATTTTCTCGTTTAATTCTCCTTACCACAAATCTACTTCACAGAGGGGGAAACTGAGGCATGGCGTGAGTAAGTAACTTGCTTGAGGTCACACACTGGTAACCAGAGAGACCAGGATTCGAAGTCTGACTCCAAGCCTGCACTAATGTGGCCAAGGACCTTGTCCCCACGGGACTGTCCCCTCAGCTGTGTGATGCAGAGGGATCTCAGGACAATGACCAAAGGGTGCTTTCCAGACTGTGAAGTGCTTCACAGGGGAGAATCTAGCCCTTGATACCCCGCCTGGGCCCCGTCCCAAGGCACCTTACCGGAGCCTCTCGCTGATCCCCGCCAGGTTCGTCAGAGCCATGAGCGCCTCGAAGTTCTGCAGGCCTGAGCAGTTGAGGTGCAACAGGGAGACCAGGGGCCGGACCACCTCATAGATCTGTGACATGTACCCCGCCCATCAGGGCTATGCACCCCGGCCCCCACCAACCCCGTACGTGGCGGTCCGCCCCCAACAGAGGCTGCCCTCCCCATTCAGGGGCTCAGCAAAGCTGCCGCTTCCTGTGGGTGCCAAGAAAGAGCCAGAGCCCCGGTCAGAGGCCCTCAGGGCCCAGTGAGGGGGTGCCGGAGAGGCCAGGGCCGGGGCATGGAGACACGACACGCACCCGCTCACCAGGAAACGTCATCTCTGGGTTGGAGGTGATGGTGAGCTTGGCGAGAGCCTGGGCTGCCTTCGTCTGCCCCACGTCAGTGCCTTCCAGGGCCAGCGGGAGCAGGGCCTGCAGGGACAGGCCCTTCGGCGATCAGGGTGTGCCGGGGAGTGCCAGGCCCACGCTGTCGGGCCCTGACTGCGCCGCCCTCACCGTCCCCCTCCTCTCTCCCCGGCTTGCAGATCGGGGAGCTCGGACCCTGGTCCCCTCTCCGAGGTCTCCCATGAGCTACCCAAACACTTCCTGAAACACCATTTAAGGCCTAGACACCGGCTGTGCGGGAGCCTGCCCCGGTCACCATCACTCAGACCGCAGGAGGACAGCCCTCCCGGCCGCAGATGCTTCTCCATTCCACACCTATGCCAACCACCGGCATGGCAGCCACCGAAGTGTGCGCCACAGCCCGGGGAGGAGTCTGCAAACCAGCTCACCTTGCCCCCTCCCTGAGCCACCACAGTGCCGCGGTCCTCCGCCTCTTCCACCAAAGCCAGGAAGACCCTGCGGGGAGACGGGGGTGGCGGTGGGCGGGCCCGGGGCTCTGGCAAGGAAGGCAGCCGGGCCGTGGCCCGTGGTCCCTGCCCCTGCCCGCGAGGCCCACGGCACCAGGACCTGCTCCCGCGGTGTGACGCCGGCGCACCTGGACAGCAGCTCTCGGCAGGAGTTGGTCAGCACGGGGCTCTCGGTCTTCACCATGCACGTCATGGCCGACACCACGCCCGCGGCCAGCAGCTTCCTGACCCGAGTCCGCACGAAACTCGGCTTGTCCTGGGGAAGGAGGCGGCTCAGCTCACTACACAGGGAACGGGGACCCGCACACAGCGCGAACGGGCGCGCATGGAAACAAAGGGAGACAAACCCACTTAGATAAAGACCTGCCCGCTGTGGGAGCCCCGGATCAACGGGTCCCAATGACGTGGGAACCCCTGGGCCCCTTACAGAGCCGCCTCACCTTGGGGTGCTGCTCGGGCACGTGCTGCTTGGCGTACTTGGCCAGCTCCACCATCTTGGGGTCGGGCTCCTCGTAGTCGTAGCTGTTGGTGCAGTTGACCAGCGCCGAGGCCACCGCGAAGAGCACCGCCCTCTCCTCCGACTGCGGGGCAGGGGCACGCAGGGTGGCACTGAAGTCGGTGCGAGCGAGGCCCCGGCCCCCAGTTCTACCCTCGGCTGGGCCGCTCGAGCACCGGGTGAGTCTGGGAACACCCCCACCCCCAGGCTGGCCCCCGGCTTTAGGAGCTCACACGCTTGACCCCCCGACTCCTCCAGAGAGGTCATCCTTTCCGACACTGCATGGCCACTCCGGCTACCAGCCCTCCCTCCCTGGGGCCCGAGGGCCGTGGAGAGACCTGGCCGAGCCGGAACAGAGCCTTCAGGGCAGCCTCGTCCTCCACGAACTCCTCCTTCACGTCGGCGTCGAAGGTGAGGTAGGCCAGGCCCTCCACCGCCCAGCGCCGAGTGCCCGCGTCGATCTGGTCATTGCACAGCCACCTGGGGACAGGCGGGGTCGCGGGCAGCCCTCGGATGAGGGTGAGAAAGGCCAGGCCAGGGCCGAGGGGGGAACACCAGGGGCTCGATCCGCTCCAAACAGGGAAGCCGTTCACATGGCAGGACCCGGAGGATCTGCCTGGGGCAGGGCAGGGCAGCGAGGAGGCCCCTCCCTCCTACGGACCCCTGAGGCCAGGCCAAGAGGCAGGGAGCCAGAGCCACGCCAATGACTCACTTTCGACACTGCTTGGCCAGCTTGAGAGTGGAGCCCTCGGCAAACTGCTTCATGCTGAAGTCGGTCCCGCCAGCCGAGCCGAGTTTACAGAGTCCCTGGAAGAAGCGGCGAGGACCAGCTGAGGCCATGGGGACGAGGCAGAGCTGGGCCCTGTGCACCTGGTGCGGGCCCCTCTCTTCCAGGCCACCATCTGGAGCGTTTGGTAACAAAATACAATATCGGGGTGGCCGCATGACACAGGTCCTAGTTAGACTGACATATGGGCCACTGTGCCGTCCTGGGCCCCAAGCAGAGCGAGCACGTGTATGGAGACAAGACAGGTGCCTCAGCCAAGGTCAAGATCCTTATGGGATGAAGCAGCCCTGGACTGAGTGCCCAGGGGGGGACCAGTCTCCCCGAGGTGCATGGCAGCAGTAGGCTCAGGCAGATGGCCCGGGTGAGGCCCCCCACACCTCACGTTCTCTCCCAGCCCATGTGGGGCAGACGCCAGCCAGCCCGGGAGCCCTGCCCAGTGGCCCGCGCGCCCCGCTCACCACCAGCGCCCGGATGCGGATGCTGTCCTGCTCGCTGCGCTTGTACAGGTCCTTCAGCAGCGAGACGCCGTTGGCCGTGATGAAGGAGGCCCGCTTGGCCTTGCCGGCCGCGTGGATCAGCGCCTCCACGGCCACCAGCTGCTCCTCCTCCCGCTCCGAGGCGCACAGGGCAATCACGCTCTCCATGACGCCGCTCAGCTCCAGGGCCCGGTTGCCAGCATCGCAGGGGCCCTGCAGGAGGCAGGACACCGTCTGGATGGCCCGCAGCTTCCCGGCCAGCCCGTGGCCCTCAAACCAGCTCCTGCGGGGGACAGGGCGGCAGCTGTCACAGCGAGGCCAGCATAAAGGGACCCCCCTCCCTCCCACTGGCCGGGCATCTGCACGCCCCGGGCACGGACAGCGGGAAGGAGGCCTTTTCCCCGGACCACAGCGACGACACCCCTTCTCTGGGCTTCCCTTCGAGCCCCCCCGACGAGTCCCCACCCCACGTTCTCCTTGCCGCACTCAGTAAGGTTGGAAACTGCCTGCGCATTTCATAATCTGTCATCCGCCTGCTCCCAGCTGTGAACTCTTTAAAAGCAGGACCGTCACGCCGCACTGCTGTGATCAGACGCGGCACGTGCCCCGCACAGAGCCTGGGCTGCATGCGGCATCACAGCGAGTGGAGGACCAGGGCTGCTGGGGGGTCGCTGTGGATGGGAAGCCCCCCCCCAGGGAGCTGGCGGCGCGGATGGGCCGACCCACTTGCCTGATGTAGTTCTCGCAGAGCCGGTGGAAGTTCTCCCTCTCGGCGTCACACTTGAGGTCATCGAAGAGCTTGCTGAGGAGGGTGGAGGCGCTCATGCGGCTGTTTGCTGTCACCACAAGCTCCCCGGGGGGCTCCTGCAGAGAGCCCCCCACCTCCAGGATCTTTTTCAAACCTGCGAAGGCAGCCTGCTCAGAAGCGGAACACGCCCAGCCCAGACAGGCGAGGGCAGCGTGTCGGGGCACCCGCGGGAAAGCAGGCCCACACCGGGCAGGCCGCGGGGCGCAGGCAGCGGTGGGCAGGGCCAGCGCCAAGTGTGCCGCTGGCGGCCAGATGCTCTGGGGCTTTGAGGTTCCTTGTGTGTGTAAAACTGAGGGGACAGTAACACCCACACCTCACAGGATCACTGAGGCGACGCGGGAAGGTGAACACCCAGTAGGTGCGCTCACACAGGCGCTTTGCCAGGCTTTCCTCATTTGTCCTTCAGGGGAAAAGAGCGGAGCGAGTTCCGACACCACACGTCACTGTTTCCCCGGGTACAGAAGCGACACTGGCTCACTGAACACTTTTGGGTACGGAGAGCGGACCCAGCGTCCCGGGAACCTGCCCGCAGGCCCGCTCCCCGTGCGCACATGTGCACACGTCCCCACCGGGGGTTCTGGCTCTGAGTGACTCTGAGGGCCAGCAGCGCCACAGGGGACACCTGAGTGCAGGCACACGGCCGGCACTGAGCAGGCCCAGCCACCCACGCGAGACCCAACACGTGCACTCATTTCCCTTCTCTTTCTAACACACTGTCCCCTACCTTGGTCAATGACCCAGAGGGTGAGGCTGTTGTTGGAGTCCTTAAAAGACTTCCGGGGCACCACTTTAATCAGGAGGGTCAGGGCGTTGTCTCGGCCTTGGCCCGAGACCCCCACCTCGGTCAGCAGCTCTAAGAGGTTACTGATGAGGACCTTCAGCTCCCGGGCGGGATCTGGCAACAAGGAGACATTAGGAGGTTCCGCAGTGACCCGGCCCTGCCTGACCTTTGAACTTCCCCAAAAAGCCGGAGAGACACAGGGAGCGGCACCTGCACCCTGAACTCTGGGCTGGGCCCCAGCTCCCCACAGGTTAGAATCTGGAGTAAAATCCTGTCACTAAACTCTATTCCTGAAAAACCTGCCCCTGCAAGTCTGCTCCTCCCGTCCCTGACGTCACCACCCGGGCCCCAGGCCTGCTTCTGCTCACCCACGATGAGGGCGCCTTCTTTGCCTCGGAAGCCTTTCTTGACACCTTCCTTGAGGGCATCGAACATCACCTGCAGCAGGTGACAGGCAGCCAGCGACACGGCCTGGTTTTCCACGCCCAGGACGGAGACCAGCTGCCGAGTTCCCAGCACGCTCAGGGTCGCCACCGTCTGGGAGGGAGACAGGAAGACAGAGACTCTGGGTGGGCTCCTTTGAAAGCGGCCAAGGGTCAAGCCCCCGTCCCCAGGGTTCCAGCCAGCTCAGGTAAGCGCCGGGCACGGACTTCCCCAGAGCGGCCAGGCAGGGCTGTTCCTGCTGACACATCTAGACACTGCCATCCCTGCTGAGGATCATTGCAGCACCAAACCCTTCATGTCTGGTCACATCACTGTCCCGACGGCACAGATACTGAAGGTGACACCACTGTCCGCATCGAGATGCCAGTGCGACTGTCAGGGAAGGACGGGTGCCGTTCTCTGCAGCAAGCTCGCGGAGAGCACTCGGACAGGGAGTCAGTGCCCAGGCTTCTCCGTGAGCAGCTGCGGGGTCACGCTCGGAAGCCACCCCCTGAAGCAAGTGCTTGAGTGGCAGTGGGTGGCTTTGCCCCTTCCTGGCCCCAGTTCATCCCAAATCACATGGGCCTTTTCTGAGCCACTTTAATTTTTCCTCCCCGTTACACGTTCCCTTGTACTCTGCCTCGGGTTCTTTTTGGAGTAAGATGAGGGATGGGTAGACGGATGGAGGGAGGGACAGACGGACGGACTGCAGTACCTAGACCCTCCGGCCCACCTACCCGGGACTGGTGCTCAGAGCAGATGCCGACCAGCGTGCGCAGCGCCGCCAGCATCAGGTCGGCCTCGCCCGTGTCCAGCAGGCGCTGCAAGAGCTGGACCCCATTGTTTCGGAAGATCTTCTCGGCTCCAGCCTCCTCCCGGGCCAGCACCACCAGGTTCTGAGAAGCCTGCGTCAAAAGAAGCACAGGATAACGTGGACACCACCCCCCCCACACACACAGGGCCAGGCAGGCAGAGGCCCAGCTGAGCGACCTCACTGAACTGCAGCGCGCTGCTCTGTCAGCAGCGGAAGAGCCTGCTCTCGGTGCGATGGTCAGAGCGCGCAGGGTCCGAGTCCCTGGCAGCCTGGGGACAGGGGCGGTGTCTCAGGCGCCTTTGTACACCCAGCGCCTGGCAGGTGGCCGGGCCAGCAGGCGCCCCGCAAACACTGGCTCCCTCGGCTTGGCTCGCACGCAGGCCCCAGGCCCCGAGTGCCCGCCCAGGCTCTGGGAGCCCAGGGGGATGGCCGGAGCAGCGACACGCAGCAGCCCAGGCCGGCCCACAGGGGCTTCTGGGGCCAACGCCAGCACACAAGCCGAGCACTGTGGCCACGCAGCTCTACCAAAGCTCAGCTCTCACTCCGCCCAGGCCCCTCACCTTCTGCTTCTTCTCAGTGCCTTTCTCCTGGGGGTCCAACAGGATCTGGAACATCTGTTCCACCTTGGCATCCGTCGAAGACATGTACCGTACCTGTGACAACCCAACAAAGCCTGGAACAAATCCCCGCTTTGGCCAGAGATGACACACCCCGCTCTGTTCTCTCCGGCTCCTCCCAGGGCCTGGCTGCTGTCTTGGGGAGACACAGCAAGCATGTCTGGGTTCAGGGCCTGCACCAAGCTGCCGTGGGCAGGAAGAGACTCGCCTGGCAGCTTTTCCCGAACTCCCCGTGGCTATTTTCCTCTCTGAGCAACTTCCCGCTTGGGTAGCAGGGGCGGCGCCCATGCTGAAGGTAATGCCATTCACAAAGGGAGGCATCCTGTTAGCCAAGGCCTCCCCGCTCCCACTGGTGCCATCTATGTTGTGGCAGCGCTTACGCTTCCTGCAGGGGGGCCAGCAGGTCATGAGGTAGCTGCCAACACTCCCCCTTAGGTCGAGTATTCAAAAATAATCTGAGCGATCAAGGTCATCCAGGCCCTCCCTCTCGCCATGCTCCTGGGCGAGGACGGTGGCACAGGCCTCACCTGTGCTGCACGCCCTCCCCTCCTGCATCCACGGCAGACATGACTAATCAGTCTCGGCACATTCTGCTGCCAGGCCCAGGCAACTGGCTCCCTCATCCTTCCAGCACAGGGCCCTAGGCAGACCCTGCTAGTCGAACAGCGCTGGCACTGAGAGGAACAGTTTGCTTTCCCAGGTCTCGACTTCGCAGTAAGGTATCTGCCACCCTAGCGCTTGCTCCCACGGTGCCAGCGTTGTAACACCAAGTTATCCGGTTAATTCAGCTTTGGTTACTGTCCATGAGGCTATTTAGTCCCTTTTCTCCTAAATTAATTCCTTTCCGCAGGAAAGGAATTACCGTTTTGATACGTAGCCTTTAAATTGTTTTTCTTCATATTCACGTACTCAAGTGTACGTAAAAAAAAAACTATGGTGTTGTCTTGGATGTGTTTGCGAGGCAATCGTTGAACGTAAATGTCATCACACTATATATGTTATTGTATATTTTGCTTTTTTTCACTTAAAAGCATCAGCTTTCCACGTCTATGTACGTGGACCGACCCACTCCCTGTAACTACACCACGCGAGCCCATGGTAAGGACATCCCCAGTTTCTCGGCCATTCTCCCACTGCTGGGCGTTAGGTGAGCTCCAGTTTTGCATTAAGATAAACAAGGCTGCCGTAAACACACACGCCTGCTCGTGCACATGGGCGAGACTTCTCTAGGGAGATGTGTAAACACACCAGATCACAGGGTACGCTCATTTACAAGTTTCAGAGCTGTGCTAAAATGCTCTCCCAATTAGCTGTAGCAACTCAGACCTCCCCAGCAGCCGGGAGCAGGCCATGCCCCGCACCTCACCACCCAAGCGTCTGCCTCCCTCCTTCCAGCAAAGTGGACAAACTTTCGATGTTTGCCTAACAGACCACCACCGAAAAGACAGCACCTGGCTGCTATTTCAGCTTGCTTTTCCCTACCCGCTGGCAAGGGGGAGCATCACTCTGTACGCTCGTGTGACATTAGCACCTCCTCCCTGCAGACCTGTGTTTACACCTCTGACCCAGATCCATTTATTGGTGTCCCTCTGCCAGCAGTCAGTGCCACGCTCGCTCTCAGCCACTCACGTACCTTCTCCTGAATCTGGCCGCCGATGCTGCGCAAGGCCTCCTGGAAAACTTTGTTCTTGGGCTCCAGGCTCACGCATCTCTGCAGGTCAAGGACAGCCTGGTCGAGGCGGCCCAGCTTCTCCAGGGCTTGGCTCCGCCGGTAAAGCGCTTTGACATCCCCGCCATCCTTTTCAATGGCTGAGCACAAACGGGAGCTCTGTCAGCGCCCATGCGGCCACCGTCTCCAGGCAAGAGCAGTAGGGAAAGATCTTGAGGGCCAGAGGAAGGTGGGGGGACGGATGTGGGGCTCAGCACTTCAGCCTCGGAAAAGGTGAGGGCAGCTGTGGAAAAGGAAATGCCCGAGGAAGTGGGAAAGAAGGCAGGCGTGTTTGGAGGGAAAGGAAGAGAATGTGATGGTGCAGTGGTCCCAGAATCCTTGCCCACCACAGAAGCCCCGCAGCTCCACACTGGGCACATTGCCTACCTTTGGATGCTTCGGCTTCTGCGTTGTTGTAATCTTCCTGTAAAAGGAAAAACAGGAGCCTGGCTGACTGCTCAGCTCCTTTCCAGGGCACTAACTGGGCAGCAGGATTGGTCTCCAGAATCAATCACCTGGCCCCGTACCACCTGGAGGCCCAAGACATCCCACAGGTGTGTGTGGCCTGAGAAGGTGAATGTCCTGCCAGAGGCCCGCCAGTGGCGAGACTGGCAGACCAGGGACGGCGGGGCAGGGGCTCCCTCACCAGCTTGAGGTGGCAGGCGGCCAGGTTCCGGTGCAGGATGGCCTGGTCCTCGGCCGCGGCGCCCAGCCCCAGGGCCTGGGTGTAGGCCGTCAGGGCGCCCTCGTAGTCCCCGCATTTGAATAGCTCGTTGCCATCCTTCCGCAGCTGCTCCACCGAGCTGGCCTGTGGAGGGAAGCGGCGGAAACGCGGAGGTGCGCTCAGGCCAGAGCCGGGAGCTGGGGGTCCGGGATGAGCCTCATGTTGGGCCAGGTCTGAGCCTCAGGTCGGGAGGAGGCTGGGGATGGTCAGAGCAGGTGCGAAGTGCTGATGGTGCCGGGGGTGGGGAGGCAGGTACGCACCCCGGGGACGGTGGGCTGGGGTTGAGGGACGGTCCCTGGACCACTCACAGTCATCGCGGAGGGGGCGTCCCGGGCGCGCGCCGGCGAAATCTCCGAGGCGGCTGAGTCCAAGCTCCGGAATCCGCCTTCCGCCGCCCGCCGCCCCGCCCCAAGCCGGCGTCAGAGGTGGCGGCCGAGCGGGGGCGGGGCCAAAGCGCGCGCGTCCGGAAAGGGCGGGGCGGAGCGGGGCGGGGCGGGGCGCTCCTCCGGCCCGCAGGCTTAGAAAAGCCCCAGGCGCGTCTCGTCAGTTCCCAGCGAGACCTGCAGGGGGCGCGCGGCCGAAGACCCGCAGCGGCCGAGGCTGGGACCGCGGCGGAAGTGCAGGATGTTTGCCGTAGCCGGGGCTGTGAGCAGCAGCCTGCAAGAAACCCCAGGCTGGGAGCGGGCCGGGTCTCTGTGGGAGAGGGGGCCGTATCAGGATGCTGGCCCCCGCTAGTTCAGCCTGTGGGTAACAGAGCCCCCGAGAGTCCACAGAAAGTTCACGCCCCCTCCCCGGATAAATGCAGAATCTGTAAACACAAATTCAGGCGCTCACAGACAGCCTTAAACCATCCATGGACAGATTCAGGATCGCAAACCCCGATTATAATGTGTGTAATTCACGAAGTACCAAATCTTGTCAGTCTTGACCCTTGCCCCGACAACACACACATGCCTCCCTGTTATCCGCTTTCACGGCCCCCTGAACTTTTCCTCCACCGAACTGTTTGTAATCACGTTATTGACTGGATTTTTGAGGTCTGTCTCTCCACTCATCTGTAAGCTACAAGCCTCCCACCCTGGAATTTAGGAACAGTTCCTGGAACTCCCAGGCAGTGTTCCCACGGCATCTGGGCTGGAGTTCTCACCTGAAGATGGGCCGAGGCTCAGGAGCAGGCAGGTTGAGCCGGTGTAGGGCCTCAAATTTAGCCCGGGCGCATCAGAAGCCCCTTGCAGCCTTCAGATGGCAGTAGGAGGCTCCCTCCGGAGAATCAGAGAGCTGAGGACAGAAGAAACCAGGGTAGTGGTGGCCACCCGCATGGCATCCTGGGTGGTTTGGCACAAGTGAGGGTGCTGAGCCAATACTGAAAGGAGAGGCAAGGGGGCTGGAGACAGGCAGGAATGGACTGCCCACACCCTACTCCACACCTTTGGGAGAGTGAAAGGGATCAGCTGTTATCAGAAGGGCAGGCTCCCTTCCGCCAGACCAGCTTCCCAAAAGAGCCCAGGTTCTGCTGAGAGAGTAGGGAGGCGGGGGGTACGGAGGAGACTGCTGTACCTGGGAGAGAGGTAGGTGGGCAAGGTTCATCCAGCTGAAGAGCAGCAGCAGCCCCATGGGGAGCCTTCTCTGGAAGCCCATGAGAGGTGACCACCACCTCTGCCCTGGTCCTAGGAACGCCGGCATCCCTCACTGAGCCCAGGCTGCAGACCACAAGGAAGGAACAATCGAAGCTCTAAGGCTCCTGTGCACTATGACCACAGTCCTGAGCATCTGTCACAGACCCCTATAAAGAGCTGAGAGTGGCTGAGTTTCTACCTTTTGTGGGAAAATGTGGGGACTGTGGCTCCAAGCTGCCTAAGGTTTTCTGAGCTGCAGTGGGAAGGCTGAGACTAGAGGACAGCAGGAGGGATGAGGAAGGAGTTGAGCCATTAGCCTGAAGAACAGACAGGCATGTAGAACCAGATAGGTTTCTCTCCACCCACTCTCAACTCTCAGGCTTCCGTGGAAGCCCTGGGAATTCTGATTGTTCCATCTCAAGCCCCAGAGGCCTCCGTCCAAGCGTTGGGAACTTCTTTCCCTAACCTCTGTCGTGGCAACCACCAGGACTAGCTGAAAACCAAGCGCGAGTCCTCTCATTGACTTTCCTCCGGAGTCCTCATCTGCCCCAGCTGCCAGCCAAAGCACTAAAGCTACCTGTCTGGGGTTCACTTAGCAACTAGCTGATCCCATGTCACAGGGAAAGAGCTCACCCTAGAGTGCACAGTAGGTGCCTGGGGGCTGAAGCAGGAGCCCTATGGCATCCTGGGAAAGAAAGAAATGCAAAATTTGCCCCGGCCCCTGAGAACAAAGAAGTCGATTCCTGCAGAAATATCGCTGATGCTTGGGAGCCTAAATCTGCAGCAGCATAGCAGAGTTCCCGGTATAGGCTCCAGTTTCCAGAAGGTCAGGCCCAAGGGTCGTTTTGGGTCCCTGCCCTTGGCAACCAGGCCCATCCCTGCAGGGAGAATTATTTTTCAAGCACTTTGAGAATTTTCAGAGCATTGACAGGTTGGAGATTTTCACGGGGTGAGAAGTCCTTCCTGGGAGAAGCTGGCTGGCTCTGACCTTGAGGCTCGGTGAATTGCCCTTCCGCCTCGGTAACAGTCACCTGTACCTTCCTGCCCTGGGCTCAGCACACTGTGACGCCACCGTTTTATTTCTTCTCTGTCTTCCTCCTTCAAACTGCCATCTGGACCTCATTCCACAATCCCCGGGGCCCCCGCGGCGCCAGGGGGCGCTGTGGTGCTCGGACCGGGGGTCCTGAGCTCTCAGCAGCGCTGTCTCCCGCCCCAACGCAATGGGCTCCGAGGTGGCGCAGTTGCTGGAGGCTGCAGATTTCGCGGCTCGGAAGCACAGTGGACAGCGGCGAAAGGACCCCGAAGGGACTCCCTACATCAACCACCCTATCGGTCGGCACGGAACCCCGGGAGCAACCGCAGTGGTGTCGGGGCGGGGGGGCGTGCACTTCATTGAGCACCTACTCTGCACCCAGCTTTGTGCCTGTCATTTTGGGTGTTTAAGCCTTGCACAATTCGGGGCGGTGGGTATGGCTGTTCCTGTGGACGCTTGACACCCAGAGAGAGTAAAGACTTGCCCAAGGTCACCCAGTTAGTGGCTCTACAAAACCCACAACACGCGTGCCTGGGACTCCACTCGGGTCTGATTTCCTGCTTTGCCCACCAGGTGTGGCTCGGATCCTGACCCACGAGGCGGGAATCACTGACATTGCGGTGTTACAGGTAACTTTCCTCCTCCTCTGCCAGGAGGCTGGGGTGGGGATCCGGGGCCCCATTCATCTCTGAGCACCCCTTGCCTGGCTTCACACGGCTGAGTGGAAACCTGTCCCCAGGCCGCCCTGCTCCATGACACAGTGGAGGACACAGACACCACCCTGGAGGAGGTGGAGCTGCACTTTGGGGCACAGGTGCGGCGTCTGGTGGAGGAGGTGACAGATGACAAGACGCTGCCCAAGCTGGAGAGAAAGAGGCTGCAAGTGGAGCAGGCTCCCCACAGCAGCCCAGGGGCTAAACTGGTGAAGCTGGCGGACAAGCTGTACAATCTGAGGGACCTGAATCGCTGCACCCCCGAGGGTAGGATCCCCCACCTGCTGGGGGGGAAAGGGGAGGACCCACCTTCTGGAGGCCCAGGTTGGTCAGTTCCCGTGGGGGGAAAAAAAAAAAAAAAGGCCTGGCGTTTTGGTTAATTCTCCAAACTAATTCTACTAGATCACTCTAATCTCTTTTCCTAGGGCAGAATTACAGTACTGTAGCGGGGCCAAAGGGAAGTTTTCAGGACAAATCATACCATCAGGAAGTCATCTCCTGGCCCTGCACCAGTCCCTCCAGGAAGTTGTCAGAATCCAGTGCTGTCCTGCACGTTGTGTGAGCAGTTTTCTGTCCATTCACACACAGGATGGTCCGAACATCGAGTCCAGGAATACTTCGAGTGGGCAGCGCAGGTGGTGAAGGGCCTTCAGGGAACAAACCGGCAGCTGGAAGAGGCTCTAAAGCAGCTGTTTAAGGAGCGGGGCTTGGCACTCTGAGCAGGGCTTGGCGTGGCAGAGACTCCAGCCTTGTCCAGGCCAGAGTGCAGTCATACGCCAGTCTTTCGGCGCCTCTTCGGCTCCCTCCACGGTTCGCTCAGCCCAGCAGCCACAAACACTTGCCTTTTCTCATCCGAAGGTCTCCTGCCAACTACTAAGCTGAGCCTGGATTGTGGGAGTCAAACATCCCTCCCATCCACTTCTAATGTCATCACTGCCCTTCAGACCTTGAGTCCGTTTGCCGTTTTGCAAGGTGAGGTCTCTGGTCCCTCAGGTACTTGGGCTTGTACAAACACGTGTTCATAGTCATTATGGGAAATAAAGCACTTTGCCTCAAGCTTTAGGTTGCTGCTCCTTCTCCAGCCTCTGGACCGGGGAACCGGCAGGTGTGATACCTGCTCCGAGCCTGGCTTCCTTATCAGTGACTAAAGCTGGGTAATTCTCAGGGTTACTTTACGTAACGCGCCTGAAGAAGCCTGACGCAGGTGCTCAAAAAATTGGGAGTAGTCCTCGTTAAGAAAGTTGGACTGGGTGGCAGATGAATTGGAAAGGAATGCCGCCGGCTAATTCGAAGCTCCTGCTATGCACGAGAGAGACCCCAGCAGCAGCGTGGCTGTGGTAGGCCCGGTGGGGTACCGCAGGCCCCTCACAGCCCCGGTCGCAGCCTAGTCACTTTGCAGGATTCTTTGGTTGCTAAGCCACAGGAACTTCCGGTTGGCTCCGGAAGTGGCCCTTCCCCGAGGCCCGGCGGTGGGCGGTGCCTGGGGGAGGGGCTCCGTGGCCTCCGCTTGGGGGATTCACTGACAGGTGGGCTTTTAGTCCCTGCTGAGCCGTAGAGATTTATTAGCCCCCTTGAAAAAGAGTACCCCTTAGAGGTGAGTAAATTGTTAGGTCAAAGCCACTTCGTTCCGGACCACGATGGTTTTTCACCCAAAGAAAGCCCAGTGCAGTTTGCAGGAAAAAAAAAAAAGTAAAGGGCCACAAAAAATATGACCTTAAAAGGAAACGAGTTTCAGGACAGTCCCAGATAAATAAAGTTCAAAAGTCCAGTGTAATCCTCTCAAGGGCAGAGCAGGTACTTTTCGGAGAATTTGGGTTTTTGTTTTTTCTTAAATGAAGTTTTTTGGGGGGGCGGGTGGAATTATAGGATTTTTAAAACATATTTGTTGAAGTCTTAAAATCAGTCTGCAGTTTTTAAATGGTTTAAAATTTAAGTTTCAGGACATTTAACGAACACGAACCCCTCTTCTGTACCCTCAGAATGAAGAGTCACAAGGTGCTTGATGTAGTACAACCCTCACGTGATGCGGTGTTCTTTACAATAAGCAGACGGGCAGGGCAGGGCAGGGCTTACTCTGATTCTTCAGAGAATAAGCTTGCAGAGGTGAGAAGACCCGCTCATGATAAAATGGATCGAATGGTGATGGAATCAGGGCCAGAATCGCCCTCCTGTTCTGCCGTGCTGCTGGGCCCTGCAACCAGACAAGAGTGACCACAGCTGATGTCACTCTAACCCCCGGATGGACAGAACGACCAGGCCTGAAACGGCTGGTGCATTTGGACTATGAGTCTAAGGCCTTCTTAGGTGACCTGCTTGATCTGGTATTTATTTTTTTAATTCAATTTTTTTAAACCATCAGAAACTTACAGAGAAATTGGAAGTAGAGGATACGTAACTTTTCCCCCTGAACCTCTTGAGATTAACTTGCCGACCTGATGCCCTATCACCCCTAAACACCTTAGTATTTAGACAGAGAAATTCTGTGTGA